>JAQFYQ010000080.1:0-23037 GCA_034694885.1 Buchholzia appendiculata | reverse complement strand
GGGTACCTTTTCCTGGATAATGCTGTGCCATTAACTCTGTTTCGAAGACTGGGTACCTTTTCATGCGCGCGGTCACATATATGTTGCTAATGACTCGATGAAATAAGCCGAGAAAAATTAGCAATTCAAGTTCATCTCCATGCCACAAACCATGACAATTAGTCCATGCTATTCATTGTAATCTCTCCCCATAAGTATCATCCCAGCGTTGACTTCATGCATGAACCTCACAAACAATGACTTCAATAGGCATATTACTACATGACAAGTTACAAACTAATACAAGATCACTATTACCTTCATCCTCTTGGAGACCTGGTCGAGCTGGTTCGTCTCCAGTCTCATGCGCTGGACGATGCGTACGGTCGGGTCCGGAAGAGAGATCGTGATGAGACTCTTGTTGCCAGACACGAAGTGCATCTGTACATGAGCGACGTCGTTCTTCAACATCAGGTGACCTTGCCACGTCACCGGCTGGTTCTGCACAGAAAACAACATTCTCTTTATTAAAGGCATTCAGAGATTGGGGACTGATAGCACGACGACCATTTGTATTCGTGCTTTAGAAATTGACGCACTTCGACAACACAACAGCACAAGCGTGTGGGCAATAAGGCCAGCACAAGCGTGTGGGCAATACGGCCAGCACACGCGTGTGGGCAATACGGCCAGCACAAGCGTGTGGGCAATACGGCCAGCACACGCGTGTGGGCAATACGGCCAGCACACGCGCGTGGGAAATCCGGCCAGCACACGCGTGTGGGAAATACGGCCAGCACAAGCGTGTGGGAAATACGGCAAGCGTCGGGTGGCTGTTTAACAACTAAAACCAAACACGATCGGCGTTCAATTATTAAAAACTAAACACAATAAACGAGTTACTACACATTATCGTCACGATCCATTTCTAGTCCACTGTTGGCTTCTGTAAGATGCCTTTACTACATGGATAGTCTCGAGAACTACTGCCCCCACGGGGCTCATTACATATAGGAATGAACTGTTACGACCGCATGCCCTTGTGCGACACCAACCAGAACCGGGAATGGGGGTGATTTCCTTTCCTCCGATAAAGTCATTCTGCTCTCTGATTCCGCAGTGGTTGCAAGCACATTACACAATTATATTTAAATTAAATTAATTATATTAAAAGGATGCAACTAATCATTCTCATCATAACTAGAAGACGTAGAAGAAAGACACAAACCTTAAGAAGTGCGACAAGGTTGTCCGATGTTGGAGGACCTGACAGATTGTTCGGCGTGGACAGGGAACCAAGCTGCTGTTGCTGCTGCTGGGCTGCTAGCTGCAGCTGCTTCATCTGCTGCTGAGACAACTTCTGCTGCTGCTGCTGCTGGCCCAGTGGGCTGTGTCCGTCCTGACCAATCATCTGCGGAGGCACGTCGAGCTGCTGTCGTGTCGACACAATGGATCCGGGCGGCAGGTTTTGGTTGCCCATAATTCCTTTCATCATCTCCAGCTGTTGCCTCGTCTGTACAATCCCCGTCGGTGTCATGAACCTTGGGTCGACCACCTGGGACACGGCACCCTGCGGCATCTTGCCGTCAAATCCCCCGGCAGGTGGATACCTTCCCGTCGGGGTAGATGCCCTCGGGTCCGTGCCCGGGGAAGGGCTCAGACTATCCTGGTGGGACAGAGGAGTCCGAACCGGTCCCCACCGGAGCGGGGCTACCCCACAGGCGGGCTGTCCGAGACCGGCGCCGATGAACTGAGGAAGACCTTGGGCAGAGTTCAACTGTTGCTGACCTTGAGACATGACGAGAAGTTGACCTTGGGAACTGATGACGTGCTGTCCTTGAGACATGATCACCTGGTAGCCGTGCTGCAAGCTCACCGGCACCTGATTAGCCAGTGGATGACCTTGACCATGAGGGCCAACAGGCGTCGAACCCTGGGGCATCGACTGGAAGCCCTGGTGGGCTGCTCCGTGTAGTCCTGGAAGACCCGGGAAGGTCCCATGAGAATTGATACCGGTCGGCACAAAGAGCTGCCCCTGGGGGCTAACCCCTCGCAGCTGTTGCTGACCCTGGGGCGAGGCGACGCTCAGATGACCTTGAACTCTTGACCCCGGTCCATCGTGAGACAACACATGGCTGACTCCCGGCATCTCTCCGCCGTGGTGACCTTGGAAGATACCTCCCTGCTGCATGCCTGGATCAGACCCTTGCATTGGTCCCCCAGGCGTCCCACCCGCACCACCGCCACCAGACCCAGGCGGCAGCTTCGGTTCAGCCCTGGATGAGACTGACCTCGGCTCTTGGATGGTGAAGGGGAGTCGATGCACGCCGAGACCCATAACACCGGGGGAAGGACACGGGTCCGACGTGGCAGGCCCCACCCCTCGCAGCAGCTGCTCCTGCTGGACAAGCTTCGACGGCTGAGCGAGCGCGTCTCGGAGCTCACTGGAGGACGGGCCGGAGCCCGGGGGACCAGCAGCCGTGCTCGGAGAATGTCCGGGGTCGTTGGGCGGGTGAGAGGCGTGCATGGACTGCTGGGGAAGCATGTACGGAAGGTAGCCGGTGAACTGAGGCGGCAACATCGCACCGGCGGCACTGGACGGGAACTGAGGCGAGCCGATCGGTCGGTCCGACATGGAACCTGTAGACACACATTTCCAAACAATCAATTTCCATATATAAACAGTAAACCACAAAAATAACAATTTGTGCAAATTGTAGTTACTGTAGCACAGAGTGGCTGCAGAAAGCCTGCTGAGATGATTATTATACAATCCACAGATGAAAAGCTTGAGCAGTAAGCAGCAACACTTTGATGCAACACAATAACATCCACAGAGGAGATATAAAACAATACGTCCGTGTTATGGTTGGAGCACAGGTGCAATCCGTTGGATCTATATTAACTTAAGCTAAGGGTTATCAAAGCTAGTAACAGACAGGTAGTAACTGGTAGCAAATTATCATAAAAGATAGAAACAAATAGGAAGTGAAATAGAGAGAGAGAGATGGATCACTCACCGCCCGGAGACTGTTGTCTCATCCTGTCCGCCGGACTTCCCTGGATTATCTCACTCGGGTGACCCGACCCGCTGACCCCGCCCACGACCGTGCCACCGTTCTTGGACAACACCGATCCCATCATGGCACCGAACGATGACATCTGCGACATGGCAGCCGACGACATTATGACGTGACACGACGACATCGGCGGCATGTTGCGCGTCGTCATGTTCTGCATGCCGCGCGGACTCTGCAAGCATTTATAATACGACAGTTAGACAAAATTGTAAAATGTTAAACAAGTAAGAAACATGCTAAACTTATGTATCCATCATCACTGTCATCATTACAGAGTATTTCACTTGTCAAGTTATCATTGAAGAAATTTTTCATTCAACAACTTAAACAACATCAACCCAAACATCATGGTTATCATCTGTGCTAGAAACACTTAGAAGAATCAAGTTCCTGCTATTGCCGTCGTCTTTCACTTCAAGTGACCGATGGAAAGTATCGATCAGTTCCATAGCAAGTTGCAGTGAAGATGTCTTGGTGAGGTTCTTTCAGGAACAAAAGTTCTGAAACCTGTTTCTAAAGGTTAATGTGTACTTCCGTTCTTTGACAAATAATCAAACTTATTATCATAACACATCATGGTATAATCGTTATTATTATGAATTTATGATATAATGATCAGAATTATAAGAATCTATTTACCAGAGCAGCTGCTGCAGCCATAACTGAATCCTGCTGTTGTTGCTGCTGCTGTTGATGAGTCATGCGAATTCTATCCAAGCTAAGCTGCTGCTGCTGACTGTTGTTGTCCATTGACCCCAGCAGCTGCTGTGTCCCATTAGCAGCTGCTGGCCACCTCGACGTAGCAAAGTCTGGAGGTCTTTGACCTGCAGCAGCTGCCGCAGCAGCCTGCTGCTGCTGCTGTTGCTGGAACTGTTGCTGTAGGTGATGCTGCATCAACAGCTGCTGTTGTTGCTGATTGAACTGCTGTTGCATCTGTTGCTGTTGTTGTTGTTGCTGCTGCTGCTGCATGTTCTGTTGCTGGTTCATCATTGATGTAGGCACTGTGCAACAAAAATGTATAACAATGTATAACAATGCATAATTCAATTTATAACAACGCAAAATTGAACGCATACATATAATGTATAACAACACATACACACAATGTATAACACATACACACAATGTATAACACATACACACAATGTATAACACCACATGCCATACACATCGTCTAGCCATCTGCATGATTAAAATACATTAGATTTATGAACAGCATAGATGATTTATTCATTGAATGATAGCACACACATGAACAACAACTTAAAACAACACATACAGTAGATTGAATAATCCTTCAAGGCTGGTAAAGACGTTTGACATTCATCTTTACTAGCCTTGATGAATGTCAAACATTTAGTATCCGATCTCCACACCAAAAAGTCATATGTGTATGTTCTAAAAGGTCATATGAGTGCATGTTCTGAAGAGTTTGATTGCGAGTGTGCCCGTCAACTTTCTCACCAAATTACGGGGAGGGGGGGGGGGATTCTGACAACATCCAACTCATTTATATTAGCCCTGGTGTAAATTGTGAGTAATGCCAGTCTGAAAAATAACCGATTATGACAATGGTCCAACATTACAATGAATGAACTCATCCAACAACAAAATGATTTATTTTTCAAAATTATTTTTCAAAGTATCAGCAGTCGTCTTAATTACAGAAAGACATTCATGACATGTATGCTGTTAATCGCTGTAATTCTTCATTGCCGTAACATAGAAACTGATCAGTAAGTACCTGTAGTGAGAAGCCCTGCACGATACATGGCTCCTGCGGTGGCAGCCCCTCGAGGTACTCCACCCATGGCTTGAGCGGGAGACAACTGCTGCTGCACCGACCCAGCACCCCCGTACCTCTGTCCCAAACCATCCACGGGGGTCTGCACCATCAGAGGAGTCAACCCTCCCCGTGACGCCCCGCCTCCCCGTCCTTTTCCTCTCTTCACACCGGGTGACGTCAGGCCGCCACTGGGTAAACTTAGCGAAGCAGACCGCGAAGCCGACGGCACGAATGAGCCGTCGAACGGTTCGTCTCGGCTCTTTGAACGCGGCTTCTTCTGCGCGGAGTAGAAATCAAATTCCATGCCGCGCTCGAAGTTACCCTTGGCAACCTCGTCTATGATGCGGTCCATGTTGACGTGCCACTCGCTCGATTTCCTGGACGCAGGGGTTGCAGCGCTACCACCCGGGGTAGTCGGACCGTAAGCCAATCGGCTGTCCATGTTCTGCATCACCGGACTTTCCGCTTGATCGAACGGTGACATATCCTGCCCCCCGTATGACTGCGCTCTCTGTCGGACCGGGCCACTAGGCGTCAGGGCCTCAGTCACGTCGACGTCCTGTTTCGCCTTCTTTCTCTCCGGCGCATCCAACTGTTGTTCGTCTTCGGTGGAACGTTTGCGGCTGGTGGGCGGGGTCAGGCCGGAGTCGGGGGACTGGATGCCGTGAGGGGCCGAGGTGTGCGTATGCAGAAGAACGTCCTTGTCGATCGATGCGGGCGCAACCGAAGCAGCCGCGTTCTGTCGCATCATCAGCATCTCCGTGGCCTGCTGGATCTTCTCCGTACGAGCCTTCGACTCGGCCTCGCGGTGCATCTCGACGGCTTTCGCCGTTTCCATGACGACGACCGGTTCCACTGCGGGCACGCCGCCGGTTCCTGTTTTGCTCGGATAATCCTCACCGTTATCATCTTCTTCATTGTCATCGCCGGCAGTGAGCTGGTCGGAATCGTTGAGGTCAAGGTCGGACTGAGAGGTCACGACGACCGTCTCCGTCTCAAGTAAGCTTGTGATCGCAGCGGTCAGTTCGTCCCCGTCCGTACCCCCCGTTTCCCCGACCACCTCCTCCCTTAATCCGTCCTCCAGCCCGCTGGCTCCCATGACATCCTGCCCCACGTCATCCATGCCGACCACGCACTCCTCCACGACCTCGTGAGATGTCTCTTCCTCCACGTCACCCGTCAGCTCCATTATTGCCTTGACAGCTTCGTTGATCGTCTCACGTTTCGACGATTCTTCCTTTAGTTTCTCTGCGCTCGATCTCAAGCAGCCTTGCTCCGACTCTGAGCATGCCCTCGGCGGCGTAGCCCTGGTACGGGGGGAGATGACCGGAGGCAGGGCGATGGATGTCGAGACGTCATCGTCGTCTTCATCCTCGTCATCGGACGCCTTGGTGACTTCAGAGACGGCCGAGTACTGCTTCTCGATGCCGTGACTGTTGTCCGTAATAGATTCCACCTTGGACTTCGTCTCCAGTGCTCTCTGATCATTCAAGTTAAATGCTGGCGACTTGACCGTTTCCGACTTTTCTTCTTTTAGCTTCGGAGACTTTATGTCATCTCTAGACTTTACCGCTGCAGTTTCAGATTTATGAGAAGATCCCTTAATAGGCTGTTCAGACGATTCTGTTTTTGCGTCGAATGTCGACGGTGAGCCGAGGATAACGGCCGATTCTGTCCTACCATCGATAAACTTAAACAAATCCTCCGACTTTGCATGCACATCCGCCTTGACATCTTTCGGATGTGAAATGATCTCCTTGTCTTTTCCTTTTATCTTTTCGAATATATTATCCGACAACGTGGCAGGTTCCTCCCTTTCTCCCTTCACTCGTTCCTCGTCCAGTTTCGGTCTCTTCGTCTCGTCAGTCGACAGCTTACGCGTTGGAGTTGGCAAGCTACCGTCTTCGCTCGTACCCATCGCAAGCGCACGAACTTTCTGGAAGAACGATCCACCGGGGGCATCCGTTGGCTTCGGTGTTCGTACGACCTCCTTCTGTACGGTCTTTGGCGCCCACTGTCGTGCCGACTCGACCCACTTCTCAGCCTGCCTGCGATCCTCCTCAGACTTGGCCTTGCCAGACGTACCCTTCCCACCGGCCTCCGTCTTTTCGTCAGAGTTTTGGACAGCGTCCATCTCCTTCCCAGAATCAGACACCTTCGTAACATCCTTACTGTCTTCTGTGCTCTTCGACTTCTTGCCGTTGTCGGTGTTTGTTGCAATTTTCTTCTCCGCTTTCTTCCTGTCTCCGTCACGTTCGACATGATCGTCCGAACCCGATTCGTCATCACGTCGGATGATCTTCGACGACATACGACCGCATTTCATCGTCGATCCCTTAGCGAACACATCTTTCTTCGTCTTGCTGTCCTTCCCGGACTTCGCCTGATTCGTCGGTTCCGTCTTAGCTCCGGCCGTTGTCTTAGCCACCAGCATCTTCGCACGGAGTCCATCCTCGTCCTCGTCGCTCACATCCGACGACGACGATGAAGATGACGAAGACTCCGACTCGGACGATGTACCCAGGACCTTGGATTTTGCAGGAGTCCGTTTCTTGTTCGCTTGAGAGGTTGATTTTGACGAGACCGCGTTCGACTTCTTGCTCTTGTTCTCTGGTATTGGTGTACTGCAGACGGACGGCGCCTTGGACGATAACCCTGTCGAATTATCATCAGAATCAGACTCGGAGGAAGTATAAATAGTTGGACGGGATTTCCCAGATGGGGTAACACCGGGTTTTGCAGGTTCTGTTGTCTTCTTTCCCGTTACTCCAGAAGGTTTATCTTCCCCACTCTTCTTCCGCTCCGTTTTCTTCGCAGCCTCTGGTGGTTTCTTGGCTGACTTTTTCGTCGCATCAATCTTGCTATCCGGAGTCTTTTTATTCGCCGCCTTCTTCGCCGATAAAGTCGTAAGATTGCTGTCCGAATCCGATTCGCTATCGCTACGCAGCGGAACTTTGTTCGCACGACTCTTCGCTGCGACAACTTTACTGTCATTAACCTCGTCGTCGTCGTCCTCGTTGTCACTGGCAGAGTTGACAGAAGACGAGAAGCTGCTAATCGCTCTTGAACTCTTTATCTTGTCCTTAGAGCCGGTAGAGCCGCGTGGCTTCTTGCCGGCAGGACGGCTGTTAGAGTCCGAGTCATCATCGTCGTCGTCGTCAAAACTCGCCTTGCTTCGTCGTCGATTGTTTGCCTGTAACATCAGAAGCCGTGCGAGTAATCAAACATGACTCTCAAGCAAAACGTCTAAACTAGCAACTATCAAAATATGTCACCTCTGAATGCGTCGTCAGTACAGGAAATTTACAAATGTCTTTAAAACACTACGACAGCACTTCTGAATGGAAACAGAGGACATTTATTTCAGATCACGGGTTGTAATCACTGATCCGGAGGTAATTAATGCATTCGACTATATCGCTATCTTCTTACATGAAATCACATGGTCTTCTTGTCTAAAACAAATTGTAGTCATACTCCAGTCATAACCTACATTATAACCCTATTTAACTTATGCCCTTGTGTCTAATGTCATAGCAACACTGACAGAACGCTCAAAACATTTCAGCCATTCTTCATATTCATCTTATATTTATCTTCATCATAATAATCATCGTCATCTCTAGTCGTCAACATTCAGCGTCAGTTCTGATTGACTGGAAAAGTTTCTCCCCAGTAAATTGCACTTCTCACATATTCCACAATGTTCTGTTAGTACAAGTGTTACGTGCTATATCAACAATACTGTCTCACTATTATAACAGCCACTATTACAATAGCCATTACAACAACACTGTCTCTCTGTGCAATGCCTACCTGCAGCTAACGAGCGTTGTGCAATGCCTACCTGCAGCTAACGAGCGTTGTGCAATGCCTACCTGCAGCTAACGAGCTAATGCCTACCTGCAGCTAACGAGCTCTGTGCAATGCCTACCTGCAGCTAACGAGCGATGTGCAATGCCTACCTGCAGCTGAGAGAGAGAACGAGCTCTGTCCTCGATACAACTGAACGGGTCATCGCGAATCCGGTCCCTCGTCGACCGTCGCTTGATGACGTCGTACATCGACAAGAAAGGTCGGAGCATTTCCTCCTCATCTGAATCCAATCCACCTCCCTCGCCAGCCTTCTCGTCTGCAGAGCTCTCGACCGGAGGCGGGGGTCGCCCTCCAGATCCTCCACTGCCTCCGCTGCTCTTGTCCTTCGTCTTTCCTGGCGTCTTGCCACCCGATCCGGTAGTACTACGACTTTCTTGCGACTTCTCCTGGGTGGCTGACTCGGATCCAGTGCCTTTCTTTTTACCCTGCAATACAAAGACTCGAGTTGACTGGCAGCTACAGTGGCTTTAAGAAATGTGGCCCACTCCGAGGCACGTTTCGTAAAATGTTAGTAAAAAATGAAGTGTTTAAAGTTTAAACTTACAATTCGACTCATTACAACATTAAGAACCACTGACATTTTACGAAAATAGTCAGAAAATACTCAAATTTAGTTTTTACTGCCCAACATCATCATCTTCAACCGTTTACGTCCGTTTTCACCTGTTCAGGACGGATTGGATTCTATGTCCCTGAGGACTTGTTATGGCTGGACTCTTACAATCATACGGTCTTGCCGATACCAACTCGTACCAAGGACGGGTGATTTCCCTTCCTCAGAGAAAGCTATTCTGCTCTTTTATTCAGTAGTAGAGGTAAGCGTAGACTATCCCAACCACCATCAAAGAAACAAAGAGCAGGTGGTAGTAGTCTACATTCATGCTACAGCTCTGACCAGACTACTAGCCCTTAGTTGTCTCATGACATTTTTGCTGATTTTGCAAAATAATTAGTCAAAGCTGTCAGTAATGATTTTATATGAAGCTGCATATCAGCAGTGAATATACAGTTCTTTTTCTTACGCAGCACAGAAAAAGAGGCCAGGCAGGTCAGCTGACAAGGTACACTGGAAATGGGGTGATTTCTCTTTCTAATACACTTCAACATTACATTCAATACACCACCGCTGGAAAGGCGCCCGACTGAAAAGCATTGCTTCACTAAATGCAACACGGCTTCACAGCGCAAATCATATGATCATCAATCGAACTCGATGTGGTTTTCTGCCACATTTCTGCCACATTTCCATACAGATTCTGCTGATGTCCAACCACTACTTGAAACAAGTTTGCCATTGTTCAAATAGTCTTCAACATCATTGTCATTCATAGATCAGGCTGGAATTGTGTATAATAGGCTAGCACTAGGATTAATTAAAGTGGGATGGAAGATACAGAAACGTTTCTCTCCATAATTAGAAGAACTATCAAGCAGATCACTCGATGATTAAAATCATTAGATACAACATTTCGTATTCATATTTTGTATTTTTTAGAGCCAGATAATTATCATCCTGATGCCAACAATCTCACGGCCTGCCTAGTCGAGCATATAGAGAAACATATCACATGTACTGTATTCATGTATGCAATAATGTAGGCCTGTAGTACGAATCTACATACCTGTTTTACTTGTAACAACAATAAATCAACTTACCTCCGACACTGTTTCTTTCTTCGAACTCGTCGACTTTGAGTCTTTCTTTGCTGTAGAACTGCTCCCGCTCTTCTTAACCTCTCCTCCAGTTGTTCCACCTCCGGAAGTGGATCCCTTCGACCCGGATCCACTGCTCTCCGCAACAGATTTCTCCACCTTATCATCGGATGAAGATTTTTCCATGGTCGAATCCTTTGAGCTTTTGCCAATCGACGTCGACGAACTTTTAACCTTCGCCGCATCAACCTTTGTGGATGCCGTTTTCGTCGACCCAGATTTATTAACTAATCCAGAACCGGATTCAGTCGATTTTTCTTCCGGCTTAACCGATTGTTTCCCTGAAGCGCTCTTGGACTCGACGGATTTGGAAGAATCGGTTCGCACCAAAGACTTGTCGGACGAGGATTTTACGCCGGACGAAGACGGTTCACTTTTCTTTACCACCTTCGTCGACTTGCTAGACACAGAACTGGTGTTTTTCGACGGATCAGATTTCAGCGTCGATTCGCTTCCTTTCTTTACGTCGCCCTTTTGCTCGTGGGTTTTGCCCGAGCTGTCACCCTTTTTATTATCTTCCAAACGATTTGAATCTTCCGTCTTCGGCTTAGCGGTTGTACTAGTGCTGCCGGTTTTACTCTTGTCACCCTGCTCCTTTCCTTTACTGGGCAACTTCTGAGCTCCCTTCTCCATCGAGTTCTTATCCGATACAGCTCCCTCAGACTTAACCGTAACTTCCTTCTTCAAAGGATCCAGTTTGTCCTTCTTCACCGTATTCACACCGTGCGACGTCGGCTTCGAAGAAGCATTGGCTGTTATAGATTTGTTCCCACCTTCATTTCCGCCGGCATCATCCGTCGTAGATTTCTTCACCTGTTGCTCACGTTTCTTCTCCTCCGCTTTCTTTGCATCCGGCTTTTTCTCTTCCGTCTTCTTCCCATCGACCTTCTTGTCGTCCGTTTTCTGGGACGTTCCGGACGGCTTGCTTTGCTTCCGAACGTCCTGAGACGATTTCTCCGAGCTAATCTTTCTCGGATCAGACTTGTCGGAGGAAGTCGTACTCGAATCTTTAACCGTTGACGACGACTCTTTCTTGGCCACCTTATTCATCGGCGACGACAAAGACTTCAAGTCAGAGTCGGCGTCGAACGCTGTCGATGCTTTTCGCTTCGTGCTACTAGGAGGAGGAGGAGGAGCAGAATCTTCCGAGTCCTTAGCGAACGGGTCGTCCCGTCTCTTCAGAATAGACACAAGAGGAGATGTAACCTCGCTGTTCTGACGACTGGCCGTCATTGCGCTTGTAGCCGAACTGCCATGCCCTGATGTGGTCGCATCACGCTTCGAGCTAGACCACGCGTCGCAACTATCACCCGATTGGCTGACGCTATCCTGTCGTCGAACGGCCGGGGCGGAAGCAACCAATGGCGGATAAGATGCCGAGCCGGGCTGTAGCAGCGGCTTGTCCAGTGAAAAAGACTTGCGCCTTGGATCTGAAGGTGGAAACAGAGAAGACGGCGTTGAAGGCTGTACACCTCCGCTATACGGCGGCGTCATGCCGCGACCGACTGGAGAAGCTACCGCCGGAGGACCTACCGCAGCAGCTCCACCGTCGTAGCTCACCTGATGGTTGTACTGCATGGAGGCAACAGGCGATGTCTTCACAAACCCCACATCACCCTGCTGCCCGATCACACCCGGAGTTCCAGGTCCCACCACACTCGTCGACACACCCTGATAGCGGAATCCTCCGGCCACGTTCTGATATCCCGTCGAAGAAGCCGGCTGTGACCACATGCCCGTAGACGGTTGCTGACTGTTCCACCCTCCCGGCGCACCGCCCCACCCACCACTAGGATACAGCGTCGGGACCGTGGATAATCCACTCGTGACATATCCAGGAGTAGACGACATGTATAACGTATCGACGACACTGGTCGACGACGACGCTGAACTGACCGTGGTCACGCTCCCCGTCAATACAGACAAGGAATCCGCGTGCCGGAACATGGAATATTTGACCCCGTTGTCCAACGTTTCCGGCGAGGTGCCCAGAGATCCGAAGCGCTCGTGTAGGGCCTCGAGGCGCCGACAGTCTTGGTCGAATATGCTCGACCTAGACAGAATGTTCTTGGCCAGATCCGACGGCTCCATCTTCAGCTCAGTCGAACCCGTAATCGGTGTTACCCCGCCGGCTTCACGTCTGTGCCGCGCGTACTTGGCACGGTAGTTGAGCAATGAGGAGGACGACGAAGCCGCCGAGGACGGATCAGTGTTGGGAGAAGAGGAAGAGAACGTGGTGCTGGAGCCGAGACTCGTCGCAACGTGGTTGCTCGACTGAGCGATGCGATACAGCTTCTCGTCCAATGCACGGATTCGATCCTCAATCGCCGCAGAGGAGGCAGCGAGGCTTGGCGGGGACAACGGAGACAGGAGGTCGCAGAGGTCAGAGTCGGACGTCAGAGCCGACCTCGGCTTCGTCTCCGGCTTCGCCGGCTCTACGTCCGGATCCTTGACAGCCGTCGTTGGTAATGATATCGAGTCCGGCCGCGATTTGTTTCCAGCACCAGCAACATTGCTCTCGGAGTTAATACTCGACGACTCGGATCCATTATCTGGCATGACGAGCGAGGGCGTATTAGATTCAAGCAATTTCAATTCTTCGGAGGATTCGCAACGCTCGAGCACTTCACTCGTAGCACTCGCATCTTCTACGCAAAGAGATTTATCCTCAGCTATATCCGTTACGATCGTAGATCCTATATCCGCTTTAGCTTCATCAGTCGACGTTAATCCATCAGCATCCACGGATTCTAACGCAAGCGATCGAGAACCGAGATCCTCGGAGTCTGCTTTAAGATCGGTATCCATAGCTTCTTCCTTTATCACAGTATCTATGCCAGGTTGTTCCAATGCTTTGTCTTCACTCGACTCTACCTTAATATTAGTACATTCCACGGGCGTGTCGACTACAACGTGATCCTCAACAGTAGCGACATTCGCTACATCGCTTTCACTGGTATCCGCCACACACTCAGACGGATGATCCATTTGCGCGACACTAATAATATCCGCGAGAGAAGTTGCCTTATTATCCACAGCACATTCGGTCCGATCGTCGGCGCTCGTTTCTTTGAGAAGAGAATCAAGAATTTCATCCTTGATGCTACTGTCCGCGACTGAAAGCAAGTCCTTACAGATACCGTCCGGCTGCGAGTTCTGCCGACTAATAGCTTCGCCGGCCTTACTTCGCAACGAGCCGGAGCACTCATCCACGAGACCGGATGTGTCCGGCTGTTGTTGTGACTCGGATGAAGCGGACATTCGTCTGTCCGCACTAGCGACACATGGAGATCCAAACTCCTTCGCAGAGTGACGCTGAGAATCGGATCGCGGAGACGCGTTCAGCGAAACCTGTCGACGCGGGGACACGGCCACACGAGGAGACGAACAAGATAGCCGTCTCGGCGATGCAGAAACTTCCGGCGAAATCTGCACAGATTCAGCAGCCGGGGGCGAACGAGACCAGCTCAGCATCGCCTGGAAGAATTCCTCTGCAAAACGCGGCAACGGAAGAGACATGATGACTCGCTGCGATTTGACAGCCGTCGAACGGCTCCTCGGCTCCTGCGGATCAGAGCCGCCTGATTTGGATGCGACCGGAGAGTCGGGGATAATACACGGTTGATGACTGCTAGACACCGCACTCGTAACGCCACCTGACTTCGGGTTACCACCACGATTAGAACCCTTCGCCTTTGTGGCCTCTGTCTCCGATTCAGATGTCGACGACGAAGACGAGGATAACGATGATGATGACGACATCGCCTCCCCACTCGCATGCCTGGAAGACCGTTTCCTAGTCTTGACCGAAGAGTCACCGGATATCCGTCGCAGAGAACCGGCATCGCGTAACTTAATCCAACCTCGCGTAACATCCCCGTCGGACGACTCACCGCCAGACCGATCTCCGCTAACCTTCGTCCGGTATGACCTCTGACGCCCAGTACTACCACCAGCACCGACAACACTCTTTACAGTGTCACTCTTACGCGACTTGTTGTCATCTGACGACACGTCACCGGCAGCAGCAGCCGTACAGAGATGACCAGAACTATCGGAAAGACGTTTCTTACGAATAGTCGCTGGAAGCTTCGCATCGCCCGGCCTTCCCGGCCCGCTAGCTGCCCCCGACTTCAGTGCACCACCTGGGAGAACACCATCCTGTCCTCGATCGAGTACATTGTCCGACAAATCGCACCTGCCATCATCCAACTGCGCGTTCTTCCACGACGGTGACACGCTCTTTCGTGCAACACGCTCGAACGGATCGTACGCCTCGCCCGCGTGCCGGCGGACCGAGTCAGCCGACGCCTCGTCCGAGGCCCGACCTTTACCTTGATCTCTAAGAGGATCATCTGAGGAATGACCTTCAGTCTCACCTTGAGGCGTCAGCTCTGCCTCGCTTGCTGTCCCGCCACTGTCCTTATCATCGAGTTCCCTGAGCGCCTTCAGCTGACTCAACAACCTGTCCTTGACAAGCTCGAGGGAATCCACCCCCTCCTCCGTCTCCTCCCCCTCCACGTCATCACACGACTCCAAAACCTCCACGTCTCTGTTACCGGCGGCCGAGGACTCGTCCCTATCCGACGTGATGTCGACCACAGATTCGCTCCGACTGCGACGAGACGTCACAGAGACGCCGTCCGAGTTCTTTCCGTGTCGTCGTCGGTAACGGTAATCCGCGTCATCGTCGCACCATCCAGCGGAGTTCGACCGCGTTTCGTCCGTCTGGTACTGGCGCGGCAACTGCGCGAGAGACCGAGATAATTCCGACTCCATCTTGCGTACTCTGTCCCCGTCGCTCATGGCAACGCTGCTCGAATGGCCCCTAGATGAAGCTTCAGCGGCACCCTGGTTTATGGACGACCCCTTGACCTGTTTCCTAGAGCCTCTGTCCGACGCACTAGTACTACGCCTACGCGTTTGTCGATCTTTGGACACGTGCCTACGAGACCGACGAGACGTTCTATAGTCATCGTCGACAGCTTCCACGGACGGACTCCGAGACGACTTCAACTTCGACCGATGTCTGGAAGACTTTGTCTCCGACTTTGACCCGGTCGGACTGTGACCCGCTCGACCCGACCGACTCCTGTGACTCAACGACTCGCTCCCGGTCGGACTATGACCGCGCGAGCTGTGGTCGCGCGACTTTGGACTATGACCTCGCGATGCGGTCGGACTGAACCCCCTCGACCGGGTCCCTCGACCGTCCTCTCTAAACCCGTAACCCTTGGCGCCATCTTCATACCGGTCCCAGTCGGCCTTGCCGGGGACACCGTCAGCCGGGTACGGGTAGGAACGAGGAGAGTTGCTGCCGGAATGTGGGGGATGAATCGGGGGCGGGGGGCTCCTGTCTGGGCCTCCCCGAGGGTGCGGGTAGCCGTCGGCTGGGTAGTCGAAGAAAGGTGGCGGCTCATTGGGTACACAGTCTCTGTAGTCACGGTAACGGCCGTCGCGTGGGGGAGACATGCTTCCCGGAGGAGGACTACAACAACATACATTTAGATTAATTAGAATTAGTTAACATTAATTAGCATTTAACTATTTATAATAATTAGAATTTAAGAGAATTAATCAGGATTTAAAAGAATCAAGATAATAAAGACTTTTAAGATGCACTAATAGAAAAAAGTACAATATAAAACATAAAATAAAGAACTATTTCTGCAATATTAATATTATTAAAATAGTCAATAACAATCTATTTATAATTATTACTCTATACAATAATACCATACATCTAGTTAGTGTGACATCTAGTTAGAAATAATTATGAAGTACAATTATTGTATTACAATTGTACAGAGTATTACCTACTAAGACTACTTCACTCTCCAAGAACTTTCTTTACTGCCTTCTTTATGCTGGACAGTGAACGTTTTGTACTCTTTGTTTTTGTGCTCTTTAGTTGATTGTGTTTATTGTGATTTATTGTCTGCTTTGCGTTCTGCCATAGTGTTATTAAAGCATTATAATTATATTGTCCCAAATCATCTCAAAATTATTTTTCAAAAACTCTCGAATGACAATATTAGGTCATTAAAAATAGCGTAAAAATGTGGAATAAAAGTAACTCACCCATCTCTGCGATCACACAGCCTACCATCGTAATATCCCCCGCCCCCGCCGCCCCTGTGACCCCGGTTACCATTATCCACTGGCGGGGGGTAGAAAGCACCGTGGGGTGGAGGACGACCGTACCCGATCCTGCCCCGAACCCCTCCGTCGTGCACTTCAAAGGGAGCGTAACCGCGACCTCTGTGAGCGGGAGGCGGACCACCTTCAAAAGACGGCAGCCTACAGACAAATAAAAACATACACAGAAATAAAACATACAGCTCATAAATAAGAGTAATTGCATACAGATCTATTATTGCTCTGTTTGGGTAATTAATTCAAAGGCCTACGATTGTCACATATATATTTAACTCTCATTGTTAACAGAGACAATATTTTTCATTTTATTTGAACAGTATCTACAGATCGCACACTGGCAATTAAAGGCACAAGATATGAGCATTATAATGAAGCCCTTCAAGATGGACATTTATAAATAGTGACATATCAACATCATGAATACGGTTAGAAATATCAACTTAATATTTTATTCACCTCGTTTTGTTCTAGACGGAGTAGAAAATCTCTATTTGTAGCTAGACCATTCTTCAAATCACTCACATCAATCTCACTTGATTTGAAATAGAGAATGCAATCCAAAGCTTTCATTGCAAGCAAATACAAATGAAGACGTGAAGATGATATTCTACTCAGCATTATAGAGTCATGCCTGGCAGTAATGTCATCTCCACACAGGTGACATAGCATGAGATCAACACTAGAACTGTCGTACCTTTGTCGGGCGTAGTCTGGGAATGGAGGGCGTGGGCCGCCGCCACCCCCACCTCCTCCGGGGTGGAAGGGAGGGTATGCTCCTCCTCCTCCTCCTCCATTTCCTCCACCACCTCCCCCTCCGTGTGAAGGACGGTCATCGTGTCTCGGAATCTGTCCGGAGCTCTCGAGGTTGTCTATGAACATTGTCTGACATTCTCTGCTGGCAAAGTCAACCTGCAGCACGTACATGTACATCATCCTCATCATCATCATCATCATCACCACCACCATCATCATCATCATCATTTTTAATCATCGTCATTTAATGTACTATATTGACATTATCCTAAGTGGGTAAGATACCAACAAAATGTTTCCCTCAACAATCACAAGGAAATTATTGACAGGCACACACGTACATTCAGCCGGATGCCATTCCTAACCATACATTCAGCCGGATGCCATTCCTAACCATACATTCAGCCGGATGCCACTCCTAACCATACATTCAGCCGGATGCCATTCCTAACCATACATTCAGCGGATGCCATTCCTAGCCATACATTCAGCCGGATGCCATTCCTAACCATACATTCAGCCGGATGCCATTCCTAGCCATACATTCAGCCGGATGCCATTCCTAATTTCCTAACACCGACAATCTCTCAGAAAGAGTTAACAAGACAGAGGGAGATGATTATTTCCACAGTATTTTTAATCCAATAGAATTCCCTGATATCATGCAGCATCATGACACACAAACCTTATCTCCATGTTCATAGGACTGTGTTTCATTTATCTAATAATGGCTGCGCTTTGAACTTGTTAACTGTCACTGCGAAACATCGAATTTGATTCAAAATATACAAACACTTGACAAAAGACACTTGACACTTGACAAAAAATCACAGAGGCTGACTAACATTACTATCATAAACACTCTTGAATTCCTGAAAATCAACCAAACAAAACAAAACATTATATGACTAGTGATGATGAATACGATGATAATGTTGGCAATGCAGCAATGTTGCCGCCGCCGAGCAACGCATACCTGAATACGGTGCTCCGCTATGACGCGACCTCTCATCTCTGACACAGCTCGCTGAGCGACGTCGATCGAGTCGTAGAAGATGAGCGCTCGACGAGTCCGTCGATCGACGTAGATCGACGTCACGAAGCCGAAGCGCAGGAAGTGATGGTGCAGGAACTTCTCCGAGACCTGTTCACTGATCCCATCCAGCCAGACACAGGACGTAGGCATGCTCTTACCAAACCCAAGCTGCACGACACATACATACATACATACATACACACATACATACAGACAAACATACATACATACATACATACATACATACATACATACATACATACATATAGACACAGGACGTAGGCATGCTTTTTCCAAACCCAAGCTGCATCACAACATACACACACACATATATACATACATACTTACATACATACATACAGACAAACATACATACATATAATACATACAGGTTATACAATACATACATACAGGTTACACATACATACATACAGGGATACTTACATATCTAAAGGTCATATACAGGACAAACAGGCCATACACAACATACTTCACAGAAACCGACAGGTTAACTAGACAAAGACAAATACAGACAAGCACAAATAATAAAAAAAAAGATTCAGGTCAAAACTCGGCAAAACCAACCACTAGGAAAAGCTGAAAGAAGTTATCAACACGCAACAGTCAATCATGGATTGGATAGTCTTTGAAAGACGCAAGTATCCGTCAAATTTTAAACAGATTTAACAATAATGCGACTCATTCATACACAAGTCTTATGGTAGTAATCAATTAATTAATAATTGATTATTAATTAACTTGTGGTTAAGTAATTCAACTGTTCCTAACGAACAATGTATATGTCTTAAGTTAAATTAAGAGAATAACAAATAAGACCAACCTTGATCTTATTGCTGCCTATGTATTCCCCGTCCATCTCCCTCAGAGCGTGTACCACACTGCGAATGTTATCAAACTGGATGAACGCGTACGACATTGCCTGACCCTGGTTTTTAATGTCAACCTCCTATAAACAAATCATCAGTACAATATCACATTTAATCTTGATTAATGATAAATAGACATCACATCATGGTTAAAACAAAGAGAGTAGAATAAATAAATAGACAAATCTGTATAATTATCTATAAACATAGGTAAAAATAAAGAAACTAAAATTCTGCAACATTCGTGATAATCATCACCCGTTCATCATCAACTATTTGCCTTCACACCTCTTCTGCACATGCACAGACTTTATAAGTAGGATAACATTAGCAGAACTAGTACACAGAACACATTCCAGTTGCTCAAACTCTACACTCGAACTGTGTCCCACAACACGGGACCATATCAGAAAAACCGTAAGGCCGAGATATTTTTCTAGTTCCAATGCATGGCGCACGGCAGTTCGCACATTTCTCGGTGCAGTCGCTGTCGACTCATGTCAAACACAATCCGCCGTGAACACGTGGATGCAACAACAACGCTACAGAAATAATAACACTTATGCTGAACATTACCTTACGCGACACATCAGAGAAGATGCAAAACTAGATGGAGTTCTTAGCACATGGGATCTGGTCACCAGTAACTTGTCGGAATGTGGAGAATCTCAAACTACATGTATAACCCATTATTGACCAGGTTTCAGGGAAAATTCATATGGCACTTAACCCACATAAAAACAAAAAAAGCAAAGATGCAACCAAACCAACACCAACAGAACTTACGATGATGTAGCCAAACTTGGAGAAGAAGTCGCGCAGCGTTTCCTTGGTCATGTTCTTCTCGAGATTGCCGACGAACAACGTCCTCGTCGACTTGTGGTGGTACTCATCCAGCTCAGAACCTGGCGCCGAGTCGCAGCTCTCCATCTCTGCACAATACAAGGAATGCAGGATTCAATGTGAACATATCTCCACAGTAT
Source organism: Buchholzia appendiculata (assembly GCA_034694885.1). NCBI lineage: Eukaryota > Metazoa > Annelida > Clitellata > Enchytraeida > Enchytraeidae > Buchholzia > Buchholzia appendiculata. The sequence continues at coordinate 2,785 of JAQFYQ010000080.1, read as the reverse complement.
TGCAAGTCCAAGACTAGCACCCATTGTATTCACAACTTGTACTCTGTAGCTGCTCAAGTACATAGAATACATCTTTCTACCTAAGAAAAAAATCCTAACAAGAAGCCTAGGATCTAAGGAAACGCATGTGCAATACTCCAAGCACATGACTTGCCACTTGCGAATAAAACTTACATCTTTCTATCTTAGGAACCTTCGAGTGTTCACTACTATCAGTCCATATAGCCTACAATAAAGTCTCATTCGGAGCTCTCATTCAATATCTAGATTACGACCATGTCCAGCTTCCACTAGTGGTTTCTCAAACATAAAGAAGTGTAAAATCCACGAAGTCATAGACAAGACACATCGCATTGCCTCATATAAAGACCCGCACGCTTTAAGATAACAGACTAACCACACTGGCAACTGTTTAAGGTAACAGACTAACCACACTGGCAACTGTTTAAGATAACAGGCTAACCACACTGGCAACTGTTTAAGATAACAGGCTAACCACACTGGCAACTGTTTAAGATAACAAACTAACCACACTGGCAACTGTTTAAGATAACAAACTAACCACACTGGCAACATATTCCAAAAGTTTAATTTTTTTAATACATACACTAGATATACATCACACATTTTCACAAACTGCAAAACCATCAAGTCTATACACGGCCGAAATTAATATTAACATAGTTCACTTTCACATAGTTAGAGTAGAGGTCAGTGAAACCAAGCAACTGAAGATGACGTACCGAGACCTTCATGCATGAATACGCTGACTTTGCTGCCAAAGAACTTCTTCTCCTGCGAGCCTTCAAACGCTTTCGAAGCATCCTCATGCCTGCAAGTAACAACAAACCAGAATCATTTATCAGAACCATAAAATACTCTACTTCTAAAAATGATACTTTTTGCATGTATAAGAAGATAAAAGAACTAATGCTCAGCTCCGAACAAGAAACGAAAATTTATTGCAAGCAATAATTCTTTCATTATCATCAACAAACATTTTACATGAGATATCACGTTATCATGTTAGACGTCTCCATTAAATGACATAATTCTCTCTTCACAGGTCGCAACCACATACATCTTTGACACTCACTGAAGAGGGAAGACACGAGCAAAGAGAGAATAATATGAGAGGAAGACATAGGATCAGAGAAATGCCATTTGATTTGATGGAGACATCAAACAGCAGGCCTATATAGGAAGAGAAAAAACAAAAAAAAACAGAGGACATTAAGTGAAAAACACGAGGACATTAATAATTAAAAACAAGAGGATATAAAAAACAGAGGATATGAAGCGAAAAACAGATGATAAAGATGTGAGAAGTTTGAGACCCTGAGAACTAATCATTACCACAGAACTGTCAATCAACCAAAGCTTGCCTTCAAACATCCAGAAGAACTGGAACAATGTCAACTAGAACAAAACACCATCACACAAACACTGTTGCACGGTCTCTCTCTGTACTCCATTTCCACACGTACACTTAATGCCATGAAACCGTAAAGCGGCGGCGACTTACTTTTTAAACGTTACGATAGCGTGCCGGTCGTCGCCGTGCCCGATGATGCTGACGGAAAGAACCTTGCCGTATTTCTTGTACTCGTGGAACAGTCCGTCCCTTACACTCGTGTCAGTGGAGCGTGATGGCAGGCCGCGGATCAGCATCCCCAGCGGTCTCTTGTCGTCCGACATGCCTCCTCCATTTCCCTTCGAACCCAACAGTCTGGCATCGCTGAAGTCGGTAGACGAGTGGCTGGCAAACCGGTCTAAACCGGTTCCGGCATGATTGCCGGGTAGATGGACGACCGACGCGAGTCTGCGTTCCTTATGTGTCGTAGGTCTGAGCAAAACAGACACAACTACGTTACACCACACCAAGCTTTACCAATCACCAAAAATTAACTCCTTATTTAAACCTTGATAACAAATATCTGATGTCAAAACATTTAAATACAAAACGTTTATAACACATCAAATACACACAGATTTAAACAAAACATACGAGTCTACCTATCCCAGATTAACAATATACTCTCAGATATTAAGTACCTACAGTAGACAGAGAAATGTAAATGAAGGTACGTTGCCTGCTAGGTCCTAGCAAAAGGCACAACGCCATCAATTCCCCGACGATATCATGCTTATAAAGGTGGCATCCCTTTGCCTTTCTGCATAGTAGACAATAATCGTTTATCCAAAGTCAACTTCAGTAATTAGCTCATTTCAATGTGAACCATTCTATTCAGATGTTGCTCAGAGTGATAGATCATTACAAGGATAAGATTTGAACCCGGAACCTATCAAGAATTGTCCCTACAACAAACACAAACTACTAAAAGCTGCTACGACGCCAGCACAGCAAGAATTGAACCCTCACCCTGCAGATCCTGATCCACTGCTTTCCATCGAGCCACTGCGTCGTCCCCTTGGTGACATGGAGCCAGGGCCTCGAGTCGTCCTTGATCTCTCAGAATACCCTTGACCTTGAACGCGTCCAGACTGAATGTCACCTCGTATCGGGGAAGAACCACGAATGCTGCCTTGCACTGTGTCTGGATATTCTGAACTTGGTCTAAGCAAACAAGAAAACAGCTTTCATAACTTGGTGTAAAACAAACAAGACGATAGATTAGATGAGACATCTTAGCGAAGGTACTTCTCACATCAAAAAAGGCAGCTAATCAGTAGACTTTAGCCGCAAAACATAAAACACTGAAAGCATCCGTGTTGCCGAGAGAAAAAGAGAGAAGAAGAGAGAGAGAGAGAGAGAGAGAGAGAG
>JAQFYQ010000079.1:0-23148 GCA_034694885.1 Buchholzia appendiculata | reverse complement strand
AGAGAGAGATAGATAGAAAGAGAGAAAGAGAGAGAAGAAGAAAAGAGAGAGAGAGAAACTCAAAGGCGTAGAGAAAGACATAGAGAAGGAGATGGATCCAAAATTTATTACATACAATGTGATTTAGAAAAACTAACTATTTATAGAAGTAATTTACTCAATGTCTGTGACTGATATTATCATGTGATCTCCCTCAGAGGCATCGAGAGATCAAGGCGTGATCCAACACTGGTGAACGAGATGCAAGAGTTGAACATGTTCCTTGCCACTCACAACGTCATCCTCACTCAAGTCAAAGTCGGACTCTCGAACATCAGTGGTTTCGAAGAGGTTCTTTGTAACGTCATCAACACTTGCATGTGCTGGTTCGAACAGAAACAGTACCTTCTGCCAGAAGAGAAATACGGGCTCGTCAAGGTTGGCGCATCCGATCAGCAAAATTAATTGTTAATTTACTCACTTTACGAAGCATACTGTTTTGGGCCTACATCGCATCACATTTTATTTCGGTTCCGTTTACGTGTAGTATTGGCTGACTTTCATTCAGTTGATTAATCAGCTACGCACAGCTAGGAATCATTAGCTTGGCTTGACATGTTTGAGAGTTCATGTTCTTAGATTATACAGATTCTTTATCATAATTTGAGACATAGTCATGATAGTTTTTTATTATCAGTTTTTTATCAGCAGGAAGCCTATCTTGTTTTCCACTTTCATCTATCTTGAGCATTTGTAAAAATCTAAGCTGTTCATTGTGAATTCTAAATTATTTTAATTGTGAATTTTGCGTGTAATTCAGCTGCAAAACAATTTTAGAATATAAATATTAAACGCCGCATCATTATTAAACCTAATATTATCATTATTAAGCCTGTAGTATAAAATTAATTAGAATCATATTTAATATCACTTGTCAAATTAAATTTGATTTTGCTCGTTTTATGTTTTTGTCGCAGGTTATTGGATATTCATTGTTTCTGGTGGACGGCGAAAAGGCCAATATAAATAAACTTCACAGCAAGAAGAAATTGAATCTGAATAAAATTGATGCCATATTTAAAGTAATTCTTTATATTTTCTATTTGACTAAGTTGGAACAATAAACAAATATTAATTTCATTTAGTTAAATGTCTTTCGTTGTCGTTTATCTCTTTAGTCGATTAACGAAACGGTCTTTCGTTTGTTATATATAAACTTGACAAATGAGGCAAGAATACAACAACAATAATTATGTACTTTAATTTTAAGAGTCTACCAAAATATTATTGTTAATTAACACATTTAAACTGATGCTGTAAATTTGATTGAACGCTGTGCACATGCACTAAAGAAATGTAGCCAGAGTTTTATGCAGTGATCGCCGTTGTGAAATGTTGATCTTCGGAACTGTTCGAGTCATCAATGTATTTAAAAGATGCTGTCAATTGAAAAGTTAATAAATTTTAATAACTGGAATGTATCTGTAGGAATGTGGATGGGTCAAACTGCGGCGCTTGCATTGTGTCCGTTATTGATAGATGAGTCAGGTGTATAATTATAGTTGCAAAAAGTTTCTCACTCCTGTCGTTTGAATATTATTTAACGCACGTGTTTTGAAGAACAGAAAATGACACAATATAAAATTTATCTGTACGTATTGAACTTCATCGCCCTTTATAGTCTGCTATTCGTTTTCGCAAAGGTGTCTGTGCCTAACACAGGTATAGACTTTAAGCTGAAGTACCTGATGGCTCATTATCCCTGAATTTTTATGGCCGCATGTCCTTTCTGTCGCCAAACCACAGCAAGAACATTGCATGAGATACTAAATATGAAAGTTGGCGATTGCTTTAGGATGTGGAAGTCGTCCCGCTGTTCGGGGATCTCATGATCGGTCCGTTCATGTACGTGAAGAAGACTCCGAACTTTGACGCCACTCACTGGGAAAAATGTCTGTCGTCAGAGATCAGTCGTCAGTCACAACTACTTCCGGTCATGTCCACCTATCACAGACAGCACGTGGAAGCAGTCGCTGAGCTCACGTCAACCATCAAATCCTGCCTGCCGAATGTCAGCCATTTCTGCATCTAAATTAAATTAAAATAACTTTAACATCTATATTGCATTAAGAGCTCTGTCGTCATTCTTCTTATCATCGTCATCAACATCATTTGGTGCTTGTTCTTTACGTCGGCTTGAGACATGTTAATGTTAGCTGAATTTTTCTAGAATCATTTAGCAAAAAATAGGTTGTTTGAACTTGTTTCAGAATGTATTTAAGACATTCGGCTACATCACAGAAGCATGGCTGAAGGAATTTAGCATCATTAAGCCGAGTTTGAAATGGAGGATCAGTGCTCAGATTTACTCTTTTAATTCGATAAAACTTTAAATTTGTGCAGGATTATTCTTGAGGATTAATAGCTTGTTTTAGCTGTTTTTCCGTTTATCTATATTATTATATATTTTCAATCGGTTTCACCCTTGTTCATCTAAATCTGGGTTCTTGGCGTATATTTCTTGTTTAATATGTAACGATGTTATAACTTGAATAACTGATCAAAAAGTATTAATGTCTAACAACTTGTACGTTATTCCCACACTGTGTAGTCTGTCGGAGCTAAGAAAGGCAAGATCGAGGTGAATGATAACATCATCCACTCAGTGGCGCAGTGCACAAGACTCTATCACGTGACTGAGAAATGTCTCAGGTACCTCTCCACATGGACAAGCAACATTTCAGAATTGGTCAGAACTGCTTTTTAATGGTGAATTTGTTAATAATTAAGTTGTTTTTGTTTTATGTCTCAAATGATATCGTGTAAGTCATAAATTTTTAAATAAAATACTTCGCTAAATAATTTTTTTAACAATAAATCGATCCGTGTCTAATAGTTTCTTTGTAGGCATTTATGCATATGCCGCGGTATGCGTATGCTTGTATGTATGTTGTGCATCGGTGTATATGCATCTGCATGTGTGTGTGCGTGCATGTTTGTATGTATGCATTATTGTGTGCGCACGTGTGTCGTTATATTTATCGTCTCACTATTGAATACAAATTTAACTCAAATATTGTACTCCACTTTAACATTTGATATATATGTAGTTTTCTTAATGTATGAAATGGATCTGAAAAATTGTGTTTGTATTTTGTATTAATGTAGTTTTCATGGAAATTGTTGCATCCGGCCGAACCTTCTGACAAAACGGCTGGATGTCCGGCAGAAGCAGAAATCTACGAACGTGTGAGGATAAAACATCTTTCTATATGATATATGTGATGCAAGAACAAAACCTCTATCTATGTGATATTTTTGAAACAATAATTAAATCTCTTTCTATGCAATAGATGTGATGATAATAATAATAATAATAATACTCGATATTTGTTACACGCCTAATATTGTGTGAATATAACAATACTCAGTGACAAATCACACGCGTTGTACTTATGTGATGCAAGGATAAACCTCTTTCCATGTAATACATCCGTCGTCTGAGTTACTTGAACTGTTTCAGTTTTTTTGCAATTGCATGCTGTCAGTTTTGAAATAGTAAATAAATAAATAAATGTGTTTTAAGGATAAAATCTCTCTTTATGTGAGACATGTGTTACAAGGAAAAACCTCGATGTGTGTAGATGTGCACAAAGGTAAAACCCTTTGTGTGATATATGTGATGCAAGAATAAAACCTCTCTTTATGTGTTATATGAAATTGTTTAACATATTTCCTGCATGTAACAAGTTCCCCTCTGTATGTGAAGTAAGGAAAAAAGCTCCACCTTTGTAATAGATTGTTTTAAGTATAAACTCTATGTGAGAAATGCGTTACAAGGATAAAAATCTCTGTGTGTAATAGATATGTTACAGCAATAAACCTCTCTCTATATGATAGATAGGCCTACTGTACATGGATAAAACGTCTCTCTCTCTTATTGATGTGTCATTTTTTGATGTTTACTATTGATGCGTCGCAAGACTAAAAACTTATCTATCCATCGCCAGGCTCTGCCTTCGAGGCTGCGAGCAGAACACTATCGTCATCATCTTCATCATATTTTTGCTTATTCTCTTCAAATTCACTCTGCTTAAACGGTTGAACCGAGGCTTTCTTTAACGTTCGTGCTGTTATTATTGTCTATGCAGGCGACTCGCTACAACTACAGCTCGGCGGAAAAGAATGCCCTTGTTGAGCTGATTGGATTCATCAAAGGTCTGCAGAGTCTGTTACGACAGCACGAGCGCCATCTTCAGTCAGCGATCAGTGCACACATCTATCGCGCACTGCAGGACTTTGTGCACGAAGGACTGGCTGAACCTTTGCGCAAAGCCGTCAAGAAACAGAAGAACATCATCACCAGGTATGCACTGATTAGATCCATATAGATGTATTTGTCATTATCATCATCATCATCATCATCATCATCATCATCATCATCATCATCATCATCATCATGTATCTATTTCTGAAGGAAGATTGACTGCCATGAATTTCCATCCCTATCTGTCTTCCCCTGTCCTTATTGTTTCCTCGCATGTTGCGGGTCTTGGCCATCTTGTGATGTCATCCAGATGACCCAGTCACTTATAGTCTTGCTCGTTATTCTCTGGTTATTTTACCAGACACTCTGCTTCCAGATATACAGGTATATAGTAACAACTAGGGGTTGATCCGATGCCATAATCTTTATTGCATTCAACTCTTAAGCTAGAAGTTGAGAGTTCAAAACCACACCTGGTGCTCGTGTCTGATGAAAACTTGGAAAGTTGTTTTCATCCCGCGGCCTCTGTCACCAAGCAGTATAAGTTAGTGCTCTATTAGAATTAAGTAGAAAGCTGATGTGTTTATCTAACGCATAGGCCTTGGATATGTGGATCTTCACCACGTCAGGCCGAGGACTGTGGAGGAAGATCCTCCCAGGTACCTTTTTTTATCTAAGAACGCCAAATATTTTACTCTTAGAACTATATCTTGATATTTGTTACACCCTGTTACTTATTGGTTACAAACTGATGAACACACGTATAATGTTTAGCGTTTGCATGATTGCAGCACGCTGACGTCAATTCTAAACGTATCGATCGATGAGACGAACCAATCGGCTGACGAAAAGAAGGATGCAACACGTCTCAGATTTGTTCAATCCTCTTCCACACAGGTTTCACTTACACTAACATTCTTATTGATTTAATTAGAAACATGTATAGTGTATAAATACTCACTGCTTTTGAATTTAAAAAGGTGTTTTGGTCCGTACAGTTTACAAACAGAGATTCAAATAAATTTTACTAACATTCAAGATATTAGAGTAATTGGTCATTAAACAACTGTTTAGTTTGTCAAATTAATTTGAAATGATTAACTATATCCGGTGAAAATTATTCTATAGCGCATACACAAATGAATTCACAAAATTGCAGCGATTTTGATAATTTATTTTGGCGGCTGGGAATGATCATAAAACCTGCTCCACATCATTTATTTTCCGCAGTGTGTGTGTATGTGTGTGTGTGTCAATATTAATTGTTTTGAGGCGTGTTTTGGTGTGAATAACTATATTTTCAGTTGTTTCTGATGCATATGATATTATGGTGTTGTGAGTTATGTCGATGCGGATGTTACTGTTGCTAGTTATTTCTGATTCGGGTAATGCTGTCGCTAGTCTTGTCTGATGCTCACGATGCTGTTGTTAGTCGTGTCTATTATGTGTGAAGTGCTGTTGTTAGTTGTTTCTGATATGAATTATGCTGTCGCTAGTCGCGTCTGATATGGGTAATGCTGTTGTTAATATGTGTGGTGCTGTCTCTACATGTAGTTATTTCTAATGCGGGTAATGCTGGAATCTCTGGTGTCCAAGGCCGATAAGTCGTCTCGTAAAGACATTGAATCTAATCACGTCAAAAGTATCGAGTCTTTCCTCTACACAAGCTTCATGTGGCCGTATCTCACCGATCTGCACGGTATGTAGGTCCAACAGATTGCTGAATTCTTTTGTCTTAATGTCTTTAAATACATACACTAGAATAACAATACTGCTTGTATCTTTTTCATAAATTAGTAGCCAAGACTAGCAGTAATGAAACTTCATATTGAATATCTCGTTATATTTTGGAACATCGACATTAGCTCAAAAATAATATTGATTATTTTGAATTCAAATATATGACCTTTATCAGTTTTGTTACATTAGCTTATGACTTGCGCTGTATTAGCTTTAAATGTTAATTTGTTATGTTAATGCTTTCATTATGTTCAGCCACAGTATGTGACATCCATGTTCATATTATGTAACTAGGCAGCATAGAAGCTTGTTGTGATCTCTCTCAGCTCTGGTACAGAGAGTTCTACCTGGAGATGACCAAGGGCGAACGAATCCAGGTCTGTTTATTATCTCATTTAAATTGTGCTCACTATCTATAGCGCATCGAATAGATTTATTGTTTAAAATATACAATTGTGTGTTTAAGATAGGCTTTAACGTTTGAAGCTGAGCCATTTCAGGATGTAATTTTTGATTACGATAGTCCTTTTCTTGTGCATATTTCTTATTGAGAATGACTTGTACGCTGATTTGTATATATACGTATTTTCAGCGATATAATTTTGCTATAAATTGTTACTTGAGCATTCTATAACAAAATAAAACGCTGTTCATGTATTGGTAGCTAATATGTTTTTATTCGAATTATGAATATGCTACCAGCAAACAATTTCAAATGTTTCATTCGGATATAATTTGTTGGCTGATATTGATATTAGCAACAATTTTGATACAAATTAATCAACTCTTTATATAATTTTTATTTATTTATATAGTTTCCAATAGAAATGTCATTTCCGTGGATTCTGGCCGACCATGTTCTTGAAAAGAGAGATCCATATTTGCTACAGTGAGTACCAATTTGTTGTCATTATTTATTGATAACACATCCAAATCTTATATTACACAATTTCTGTCGACATTGTCATCAAATAGTTAAATAATATGGCTCCGTGATGTTGGACGAGAATCGCACAACTGCTCGATAAGACGAGTATGAAACTGTTATATTGCAGCAGCATTCGACGGTTAAACTTGCGCTTCATAAATCCATAATGACAATACAGTGTACGTACAGTGCATTATATCATAGGCGGCGCCAGAATTTTGACTTGGGGTGGGGGTTTGGGAATTTCTGACGACCGGGGTGGGGTAGCGACGCAGGGGTAGCCTTGCGCCATACAATTTTTTGAGGGAGTAAGCACTCCAAGCCCCTGATTGTCGTCATCATCATCTAGCTCCATGGGCTTGCAGCCCGCTGGCGTCCATTGCAGTATCCACTAACTTTTTCCTCTCTGCTCTGTTCTGTGCTAAACGAAATAAGGATTGTATATCTTTTTTCCCCACTCAATGATGTCATTGTCCATCCATTCCCTAGCTGGTCTTCCTCTCCTCCCTGTTCCATTCATCACTCCAAGAATCACGTTATTTATTGCTCTGTTGTCTTCCATTCTGGCTATATGGCCAAACATTCTCAATTTCCTCTCCATTAGTTTCTACAGCAGGTTTCTTTTCTGGTTTACTCTCTCTCTCTCTCTCTAACTTCTGCATTTCGTAATTTTCTGTATGTAGCTTATTCTGAGAATTCTCCTGTAACAATACATTTCAAATGCGAGCAGAAATGCTTGGCATTATCTGCTTTCTTCGAAGTCCACGTATCGCAGGCATAAGTGGCCACACTCGTAACACATGTTTTCAAGATGTTGAACCTTGTGTCCAATTTCATTCGTTAATTTTTCCAGATGGCGTTGAAGCCCGCCATCACTCCCTTCGCTTTGGAGATTTGGAGAAGCCCCTGATACATATTCATATAGGCGCCGCCTATGCATATACTTGATGCTGGACTCGAGTGTACTGTTACAGTAATACTACGTCTTTCCGACGTATAGAAATTCTTTTGTGGCAGCTACAACCAATCTTAACGAGGAAACCTTGGCGTTAAAGAAAGAATATGATGATGGAAATATAAACGTAAACAATATAAACGGTTATAATTCGGATCGGTTATTAAACCAAAATATAAACGGTTAAAAATCTGATGCGGGTTAAAGCACGTACGTTTAAGTGCAGCTAAGTGCAAGCGTGAAAATGTGTCGACAAAATTACCTGTAAACGTTGTAAAGTGAAAACAAAGTTAAGTGAAACTACGGTTAAGGATGTAAGCGCGGTTAAGTGTAAACGCGGTTGTGTAAAAAGTGTCAAGTGTAAACAGTATTAAGTGTGAATGTGGTTATGTGTAACGCGTTGAAGAGTAAACGAGGTTAAGTGTAAACGAGGTTAAGTGTAAAGGAAGTTAAGTGCACAGAGAACAGTTTGTCTGTTTGTCTGTTTGTTTGTATTTGTGTAGATATATTCTGTATCCCTTGGACCTGTACAACGACAGCGCGGCGTGGGCGTTGCGCAAATTTCACAAACAATTTCTCTTCGATGAAATCGAAGCCGAGGCAAGTCAAAGGAGACCATTCCGATTCCATCGTTAAAAATATTTCGTATTTTTTATAAAATAATTATCAAAAGTAACAAGAATCTATTCTGTGATATCTAAAACAACAATTGTTGGTAAATTTGAAGTTTAACTTGCATAGACCTTGCATGATTATAGACACAAAATGGACATTGAATGATTATAGACATAGAATGTACATTCAATTTATATTAATTTTCCTAATTTCCGTAATCCTCTATAAATCAAGTTTGATTTACTCGTTCTGAAAATATCATAAACGTTTCAATTTTAGACCTTTGTCATAGCGTTATGAAAAAAACGCACTTTTCAGCCCGAACCTATTGTGACACTTCTGCAGTTTGATGCCATATTTGTCTGAATTTATAACAAGTTTATGACGTTATTGCGGTTAATAATTTTAACCATGCTGCTATATTATATGCTCTTGAATGACCTGATAAAATATTATATTGATTCGGTAATTTATTATATAAAATATTATATTGATCTGTTTCTCTGAATTTGTTCTTGGAATTCTTTGATATTTGACAGAAATTTGCTTTAATCTACGATATCAATAATATTTATAGCATTTTAATAATATTTATGCACGTTGACGCATTCTACTGTGTTAAATTATGCACGAGAGTAACTACATAGTCGCCTCAGTCATGAAACATAACAGAGAATGTGTAAGTGTGCATAAATATTACTGATATTATAGATTAAAAGCAAATTTCTATTGAAAAGAAAGTGGAAGACTTCTTAATAATAGTAGAAATAGAATTATTTACTATCTGCATTTAAGTACGGTAATCATTAAATTTTAATTCGTGATAAATATATCGCTTTTCATTGTTCTATTTGTAGGTTGTTCTTACAATATTTTATCAATCGATTGAAGAACAATAATTGCAAGAAAATTTAATTGAAAATATTTGCACTTAATGCATTGAAGTGCAATAAACTTTGTATCTCGCTTCAGGTGCAACTCTGTTTCGATCAGTTCGTCTACAAATTGAGTGAACACATCTATGAGTATTACAAGGGACTGGCTGGCAGGTTTGATATACTTGTGTCTTTCACTTAACGGTACTATACTGTATGTATTTAATATGTCATCAGCATCAATTGTTCATTGTCTACTATTCGTTTTCGTAAGATGTCTGTGCTGAGCAGAGGTATAGACTTAAATAATGTCCCTGAGACCTGAGGGCTTATGATGGCTGAATTTTTACTGCCGGGTGCCCTTTCTGACGCCAACCCTTTACCGGAAAGGAGTGATTTCCCCTGACTCAGAAAAGTTATCCTGCTCTTTGGTGGTGGCAGCAAGCACAGGCTAATGATCCCACAACCATGAAACATTTGAAGAACAGATGGCAGCTGTCTACACTCATACTACATCTCTGATCAAACTACTAGCCCTCTGTAGCGTCTCTTACGACATGCACTTTACCGGGCTGAGCAGTATCATTATTCCCAATTTTTCCCTACCACAGGAAAGTATTTTAATATATAGTCTAGACAGAAGCCTATGTTGTCAACCGCTTTTGGATGTGAGATTTGAAAGTATTATGCAGTCATTTTTACATGGAATCCAGTTATTCATGATTTAAATAGAAGAGTTGTAATAAAGCAGGTTTGTTCCGTTTGTTAATAAATTCTTTCTGAATCAAATGATTCACAGTGGCCTCTGATTCGTGCAAGCTCTAAAGATTCTTTTAGATCTATTATTCTGTTATTGGTTGTTTTAGGTCTTTCTTGAACAAAACTTTCATAACTGAATGTAAGAAAATGGGTGTCAAGTTTTCAACAGCAAAATTTATAAATTATGTTCCGCTGATGCAGCAGAAGAACATTCAGGTAAGTTATGGACCTTGTTTGAAATCTTGACACAGTTTAAAAACTGAGATCTGTTATTTAGGAAGCAACATCATCAACATCATCGCCAGTGTTTAAACTGAGCCTGAACGCCTTCCTGGGCCCTTGAAGAATATTTACTGATATTCCGGCTAGTTTCTGCACTAAAAATAACAAAAGTTATAGAAGCAAAATTACAATATAGTTAAATTCACTGTTTTAATGTGTATGTCTATCCTGTCATATATTAAGACCAATTTTATTACTTTATTATTGGTCATCATTGATAACTTAATATAGCACGCATTACGGTCAAATTCAGATGTGCATTATGGGCATAGGCCTATGATATGTCCACATCTTAATTAGTTAACAAATTGTTAGACACATAAATAATTACAACAAAATGTGTGTTCAATCATTGCGATTAAGTTATTTTTACTTAGCAATAATTACGTGTTTCATGGAAACACTTCATTGTTTGCATATAATTGATTAATTAATTAGCTAATTAATTAAGAGCCAGAGGACGATCTAGATTAACGTGGACAGATGATATTAGGTTGGACACAACTATCGACATACGAGATGGTAAAGAGGACAGCTGAAAATAGAAAAGATCGAAATCCAAAGTAGTCAACCTTCTTTTAGAAGATGACACGTGATGATGAATTAATTGATTAATTAGGCTATTATAGTAATTAAATTTATTCATGTTTAATTAAAAGTAGGCCCCTCATTTAAAAAAAATCGCAATTAATTTTTTTAATCTCGCGATTAATCACGATTTGTTTTTTTTTAATTGAAGGGCAGTTGTACTTAAAATATCAATTTTGTTTTTTTTCAATAGCTTCTTGGCCGCACGATTGACCTCAGTCATCTGATCACACAACGCGTCAACGATATGCTGCTCAAGTCTCTCAGTGTCGCCATTACAAGGTTCGAGAACTCGGATATCACAGCCGTCGTGGTACGTGCAGAGTTTACCTGGTTATATATGATTGCTTTTGCACTAGCTCCTGTGTATCAAAGTTACGCATTGATAGCGTTGTATTTAACAACATCATGGCCAAGTTTGTATTTTTGCAGGGATTGTTTTGTTCAGTTTGAATTTAGATACCATGGTGTGCTTGATAAGGCGATCACCTGTTTATATACGACAATTTTGATGTTTAGTGTTCTGGCTAATTTAACGAATAAATATGAATAACTAATGAAGATTGTCGTATGGTTGAATAATAAACGGCATCTTTAGCTAGATTTCCACAATTGCTTTAGCTTTTTCATAATACGAGTCATAGTCAATTTAATAGAATTAATTCTTAAAACGATCCTGGTATTGTTGTTTCATATGATAATAAACTGATATTGGTTAATTATGACATTTGATTGCAATGTCAGTGAAATCTATTGTACTCCAAAAATGAAGTAAAGATTAATTGACAAACTAGAATGTGCAGAAATGTATGAAGATTATGTAGGAAGATTATGCATTTGTAAACGCTTTAAATTATAGTAATAAAATATTTTCTTGTTTTGAATAATATCAGTTGTTTACACACTGTTACGTGATTGGTCGGTCTATCATATTTAGGTCTCGAGCTTTAAGAAAATCTGTCTTAATGTGTTGTATATATCAATTGCAGTTTGCAACTTTTGCGATAATGACCATGAGTAGATTTTACTGAACGCTGATGATGTGAAAGATAATATTGTAATCTAAGATGACATTTATTGACCAAAATTATACTTTATTTGTTTCTCTCAGGAGCTCGAAGGACTTATTAGTCTAAACAGGGAAGTCCACAAACAGCTGAGTAAATACCTGATGCTTGATGACTTTGATTCTTTACTAAAAGAAGCGAACAACAGCGTCAACGCGCCTTGGGGCCGTATAGTCTTCTACATACTGCTTGAACTGGATCGCTACGTGCTGCCACATTTCTGCTTCAATGCCGCAACAAACAGGTACTTAGGTGCTCGTTACGGTCCTTAACATGAAACTTCAATTTTCGCAAATTTATATAGTATATAATTATAAATCATGCATACAATATATATATAATCGCGTACATATATGAAATTTTGTATTAAATATTATATTATTTTGTATATATGATTTCGCGTTATAGTATAGGCTACGTGTGGCTGTAATTAATCATATAATTTCTCGTATAGTACGTATGGCTGTCATTAATCAGAATTGGTTTAAGTCATGGAAATAAAGGTGTTGAGAAACTTTTGTTCCCATTAATTAGGATTCATTGTTATTCGTGATTGTAGGTTTGTGAAGACTGTTTTACCGTTTGCCGAGGAAGTGACAAGAGAGAAGCTGCCAGCAGCGGCACACTGCCATCTGTGGGGAGATAAGGTAGTAACACGAGGAACATATATTGCATTTGATCATAGATATAGCCTAAATAAGGAAAGCTTTACAGCAGCCTTGAAAGCAGCTCCTCAGTTGCCTTGAAAGCAACTGCATAGTAGCAAAAGATAGCAATTACACAGTAAACTATATAGCACATAGACAATAGCCTACATAGTAACTGCACAGCTACTGTATAGTTTAGATATAAACTCTCAGTAGCCTTGATACTAACTGCATGGTAGCCTAAATAGCAATTGTACGCGGCTACCAGATAGCATCTGTTGAATCTGTGAAGGACAGTGTGTGAATGCATGTATGATCTGTAGATCTGGGATCCTACTAAAATTCAAAAGATGCGTTTGGTTTATATTCGTGTTTCTCTGATTCGCCAATAAATAAATTCTCGTAATTGCATGGTGCGATATTTGCGTTACAGTGACAATGAGCTAAGATACTCTTGACTAACAATGCAGTCGAGACTGTTGATATCAGATATCTTATTCTTCTTTTGACGGTTAGCCGTGGGATGTTTTTGACAATTAAATCAGTAATCAACCTTAAAGAAGTCAATTCTGAGCCATTTTGCATTCTCAATGTCATATTTTGGAATAATTTTATTTATTATAAATTGTTTGATGTAGAAGTAGAACATAAATTATGTTCGAATTGTCATAGCAGAATTGTGATCTCTTTGCTGTTACTATTACTAGACATTGACTGCGTACTACACAGCTATCTACGGAAGGTATCGCAACTTCATTGGACCTCCACACTACAACGCAATCTGTGCTCTTCTCGGCTATCAGGACATGGCACTGCTCATGACTGAACTACTGGAACTAGTCAAAACTCACGTCAGTTTAACATGATTGCTTACATTTCTCTGTGCGATATGATTAAGTAGTTGTTTGTAATTTAACAGGTTTTGCTATGAGTAGCGTCATTTGTTTCTGTAATGATTGTAGCCGAGATAATTTTGAGTTTTCATTCTGGGTAAAACTCTGCCAATGTTTATCCAATGATGAAGAAAAGTATCATGCAACAAAATTTAGTATGCAACAAGAATTAGTATGCAACAAGGTGTAGTATGCAACAAGAATTAGTATGCAACAAGATTTAGTATGCAACAAGGTGTAGTATGCAACAAGAATTAGTATGCAACAAGATTTAGTATGCAACAAAATGTAGTATAAATATGCAAATAGCAATAATATGTATATGCAATAAGTTATAATATGCAAGAAGATATCTGAAGGCCTACGGCGAACGAAGAAGAAATGGTCTCGGATATTGAATGAATAGTAGATAGAGATTTTTGCAAGCCCCTTGCTATATGTAGCATTCTTTTATTGTAAACAAACCGGTGAAATCCGGTGTAAAATTTAAATTCAAAGCTCTAGTTGCTTAAGTAATATTTGTGGAATTTCGCGAACGCATGGAAATGTAAACACCGTAGACAACGGAAGTTACTTAAACTCGCCCATGTCAAATAACGATGACTCTTCTGTAGCTCACAATATGTAACCAGTATGTAAACAAAATATTAACCAGTAGACAACTGCAAACCTAACTGATTACAACTGATAACAACAAAGATGATTATATTTTTTCCTTTGTTATATCCACTGACTTTCTGTAGATAACAACAACGTTACTTCCCTACGTGCGAGCGTTGCAGAAGGTCATGCCGAAGCGTTGTACTCTGCCTCGGTACGACTACACATCGCCAGGTACTAGCCACTGTTCTATTTATTGGTTTATTTTCAATAAAACTTTTATTTATTTATTTATTTATTTATTTATAGTGGATTTGTAGCATCTAGTGGACACAGTTGATATATTATACATTAATTAGATTTAGTTGATGATGCATGTACACACATAATACATAATCTGCAAATCAATCATCTCTGAGTCTAAGATATGAGCTCATCTAGGAATGATCGTTGTAAATAAGATTCTTAAATATTATTTGGTCAATACTGGATGTGTTGAGTTTGATGATTTTGTTGAACGTATGTACGATGCACTTCTCAAGCACCATGCATTCCTAAGATAGCAAACCGTATAGGTGGACAATATCACGACATTGTTTTGTCTAATTCGTTTGTTGTTATTAATGTATTAATAAAATGCGTTTCATTGATGCCTTTATGCTCCAGATCGTTAAATTTGTTGCTCTTCCTACTTCTAATTATGCTGTGTTCAGGAATCCTGGGAAAATTTCAAGCTCAGCTGGTGGACATTATGGCTTATGCTGATCTCAAGCCAAAGGTTTTCCAGTGCTTCCGTGAAGTCGGCAATGGAGTATTGTTTGCGCTACAGCTTGAAAATGCTTGGGTAAGATTTTGTATAATTTTGCAACTTGCAATTAACGAGAATTTTTACTATACTTTGTACTCGGACAGCTGGATAACGTTAAAAGTCTTTGCACCTGCATATACATACGAGTACATGCGAATTGCACAAATTTCTGCTTCAAATCAAAGCCAATTTATGCATGGAAGATGAGGTACGTATGCACTAAGTAGAAACTGAACATGCAAACATGATTTATGGATATAATCTAAATGATTCATGATATTACAGGTCAAGTAGATATTTGACAATAAATGAACTAGTTACGTTTGATTGGTTTATTGGTTGAGGGATTGATTGAATGATTGTGTTTGATTGATTGATAAATTGATTGTGTTTGAATGATTGTAGCCGCAGAAGGAAGTGCTGGAGATAGTGTTAGCAGCGATGTTCCAGAACTTCATTCCAAAACCGTTTGTTGCAGAATCTAAAGGTAAGGTCGGATGCTCTTCCTTTCACTTCTAGCTAATTTCACCTTCTCCCTCTAAAGCGAGTTTGCATGCCTTTGTGCAGTGTAGTGATGGAACCAGAATTTTTCTACAGGGGAACCAAGTGACCATCAAGTGGACCCCGAGTGGACGAACAAGTAACCAATCAGCTCATTTGATGATATTCAACTAAGGTAGCACATGAAGATCATTGAGACGATCATCAAACAAAACATATGATTCACAAAATGGGACATATCAGCCACTAGTCTTTATTACAGAGATTGCAAATTTGTACCTGATTGCAGACATATCTCAACGAAATTTTAAAGGAGGGAGTCCACAAGACAAAATTCAGCACACACCTCTTATTCCGCGTTATGTTTTTGATATATAGGGTAAAATTATAGTTTTTCTAGTTTAGAAATATAAATTTCTATATCTTATGAAATGCCGACTGCATTTTATTCGTGTTTTACTATTTCTCATTCGCTAGATGGCGACGCTGAAAAGCGTATTGAGGAACAAAAGAAGTTGATTCATCTACTGGAGACGAAGTATAAGAATCAAAATGTTTCTGCCATTATTTCCGCCAAAGGAACTGAACAGGTAAGTTGTGACGTCACGTGATGTAGTTGTTGTTTTCGTGCTGTGCGTTATGTGTCATATGATGTCAGCCATTCAATGACGACGCAGTCAGCCTAATAACAGCGATGTGATACTGCCCTGAAACCTGGCCAATTGGCACTCGAAATGGGAATTAGACAGTTATTCGATGCTTTGAGCTCCTTTTAAAATGGCGCTTTTAGATGGAACGGACTGTTTAAGTATACTTGGTACTTAGTATAATTGGGTATACTCTCTGTCAGAAGTTGAGTATTAAACTGACGTGTTTGTCTAGCACACTTTCCCCGGTAAGGTCAATCTTCCAATTACACTTACGTCAGATTAAGGGCTGTGGTTGGAGTCTGGGAGATATACAGTAGGCCTACTTTCTATCCAGAAGACGGCAAATACTTCACTTGATACATTTGACTACTTTAAACCAACCACAACTAATAGTATCAACTAGCATAGTATATTAGTAGGCTATATGTTTATGTTATAGCATCTGTTGTCGTTATCATAGGCAGCGCGTTTCAGGGGCTAAGCCCCCTCCCAAGTATATTAAGGACAAAACATTTTGCTGCACAATTCCCCCTTTTCATATCATAACAGAAAGTTTTATAAATTATCTCGGCTCGCTGGTCAAGCCCTGAAATAACCATTCTGGCGCCGCCTATGGTCGTTATGTCTGTACATGAACAGCAAGTTCAACTGTGCACTGAGAACGTCCTTCTGTCTCGAGAGAAACTCTGCTCTGGTCTAACGATGTTCGGTGACTTCCTCTCACGTCTTGGTACCTCACTCAGCACTGACCCTGTCTGGCGCAGCCTGGCGACGAGCGAGGGAGTCTGGGCAGTGGAAGGTAACACCGAGTTCCATCGTCTCTGGAGTGCCATGCAGTTCGTCTACTGTCGGCCACCAGGACAACACGAATACACCGTCGAGTAGGTTCAACTGTAGAGTAACTCTTAAACGTTGATAATCATCAACTTTTGTCGCTTTCGTAGTCATCATCAATATTATGAATATCATCATCATCATCATCATAATCGTCTTCATCATTTTAGCATCGTAACCAACGTTCTGTCTAGATTCCATGTTAACATTGGTTACATGTTACGAAAATTTAACCTTGTCACAATATAAATGGCCGTTGGAAAATCACAAGATTAATGTGATTTTCCAACGGAGACGTCTTTCCAATTATGCTCCAATTTATTTACGAATGTAGAGCTGTTATCAAATATGAAACTGAATTTTGAACTCATGGTGCCCATTCTTTCGTTGAAAAAATTCTAATCTATTCAAGTGCATATGATTCAACTTTCTATTTATTACAGTTGTAATCAGAGTTGTGCTGCTCAATTTCATTTAACAATTTGCCTGACGTATGCTAAATTTGAATTGGATTCATATTTGTCATAATCTTTTCTTTTTCAAATTAAAATTAAAATTTAAAAATTTAATTAAAATTTAATTCTCGTCTGTACATACTGTATATCCTAGCCTGTAGCTCGCCTACTAGTGTGCTTGTAGGGTTGAATACTTTTATGTGATAGTTTATGTTGTTGTTGTTAGGGAATTGTTTGGAGAGGGTTTGAACTGGGCTGGCTGTACTCTCATTAACTTGCTCGGTCAGCAGAGGCGCTTCAAGACCATGGATTTCTGTTACTACCTGGAGAAAGTGCACCGGATTGATCAAATGGAAAACCCAGACACGACGCTTGTGAGTTGACGTTCGAATTGGAGAGATAATGCAAACATTGTTTTGAAGAATATATTTTGCAGAATATTAAAATACATCACAACATTTCGACATGACGCTTATTCAGTTCTTACAAAATTATTTCGCAGATGCTTGGATTGTTTTTAGCCAACGCCTCATTTCACAACAATAAATGTTATTTGCAGAATATTATTATGCAAATAATAATAATAATGAAAATATGAAATTCGCAGAAATAGTTACAGCAGGCAGTCACATATTGATTCGTTCTCAAGGTACTAAGCCAATGCACAGTAGTGCCATGGTACCTAAACGTAGTTTAGTACCTAAACGTATGTACATGAATTTTGTGCTGAATTGTGTCAAATAAATTACATTACAATGCATTGCATTAGTTGCTCAAGAAATTCAAAATAATAAGATAGGTCTGTTTTAATGGTGCTGCGTAAGGACGATAGAAAAAAGCAACAGTTTTGAATGCCCTCTGTTATTACCTCCGGTAACCAATATATCGTTTTGAATATTTACTGTGTAAAAAGTGAACGGTTGTTTTCAGTCATTGCGCAAGATGGTGGGGCGGATAAGAAAGTTTGAACTCTTGAACGATCAGATCTTTGATATTCTGACTCGGCATCTGCGACCTCTGACGAATGGACGAGTAAGGAACGATTATAGGGTACATGTGGAACACTTTCAGCCTCCAACACCGGCTGAAAAACTCAGTCAGTCTCAGGCAGCCATCGCTACCGTTATTAGTTCTTGGTAAGAATCTTCTTATTGGTGGATGTATTTATTACAGGTATCCATTTTGAAACGTGTCATGAAATGATGGTTGTATTTCATGTTAGTAATTCTTAACTTTTTTTGCTGGAACAATTTGCAGTTACTTCATTGCCAGTTTCAGTTAACCGAGAACCTTCTGTCAGGTGTTTTGCTACATCAGTGACAATAGGTGAAAACAAATAAGTATTCTCATAATATGTTAATTCTCATTGAAGATATCCTTAATTCAACTCCTGTTCTAAAAGCAAAGGGATGCTACTTGTAAGTATACTCATTGCATTGTGCACCATCTTCAGCACCAAGCTTCAGTTCATATCTACATCATCCATTATATTACATCGTGTTAAATTTAAATTGTATAATATTATTTATTTCAATTTTTTCAATTGTGAACATTTTATCGTTGCGTTATGCAGAGTTTGTATAGCGCTACTGCTTCGATCAGTCAGTTGTTTAGTTCTTATTATTGACGCACGAGTTCTTGATGTCTGACGTAAAGATTCTTCGCCAGTTTTAATGAACTAACTAACAATCTAACTGACTGATCTCAAATTAACTAACGAATCAAATCTGAACTAACTAATTAACCATCTTTAAACTCACTGACTAATGTTGTCTATGAGATATAAAGAGACCGTTACAATAAGCCCCCTTCCGAACACGAGTAAAACGTTATGCCCGAACCAGGAATCGAACCCGGATGTCCCGCACTGACAGGCAGACGCTCTTAACCATTGAGCCATTAGGGCTCTACGCTTTGCTCGCTCTCGGAAGTCCTACTGACTGCAACGGCATTCGTATCTCACTATCCCGCTGCAAGCAACGTGCAGACTCGCTCGCCTAACGAGCCACATAATGGACACAATAGTCCTAACCGTCTCGCAGCGAACCACCACACTAACCAGCTGTTAGCTGACTAACCAGGTTTTGAGGCACTTACTAACGTCCTTTAACTCACTTGCTACCCGTGGACTAGCAAACTAATAAAAGCGGAACATATTGTTTTTGCAGATACATAACATCACGATCCGGATTGGATTCACGTGTCAATGACGTCACTGGGCCGAGAAGATCGTACTGTGAATCGCTTTATATATACACATTGTTCAATTCATTTTGTACAGAACACTTTGCTATCGTAGGATATTTGAGCCTACTGTTCATACCTTACATTGCTTTGGTGCTAAGACGTGTGTCTATTTGACTATTTTGCGCATCAGTACATCATCATCATCACTAGTATCATCATCGTCATCACCTTATCATCATTATCATCATCATTATCATCATTAGCATCATCGTCATCGTCAGTATTGTCATCATCATCATCATTGCTGCTTCAATCGTCGTCGTCATTATCATCGATCGTTGAACTATAGTTTGATTTAGGAACAACTAACTCGCTAGTTTTTTTCTGAAGCAATTCCTGAGTAGACTGTCGTCAATTAATAGTTGTTTATTTTATGAAACCTGGGTTAAAGCTTGTTAGTCATTGCATGTGTCATAGTGAACAAGTTCATAGAGATGTACAGATAGATGTACAAGTTAGATGTACGAGTTAAATGTACAAGTTAGATGTACAAGCTAATTTCACAAACTGTATGTAAAAGAATTTGGTGAGAGTGCCCCAGACAGATATTAAGATATTTGGACTGAAAATGATCAAATCAGAATTCTAGAAATTCTCAAGACAAGGGCACTGTAGGGGGCGCCCCGTCCAACACATACATGAACATGTAATCTCTAATTGGTCAACTCATTGTTGTATTAGCTTCATTGCTTCTGTAGTAAACGTCATTTGCTTTTATTTTCTATACAAGATATACAAAGGAGTTGTTTGTGATCTGTAGCTATGGCTGAGTTGTTGTTTATTTATTAATTGAAATGATTTTTAAAATAACCTGCATTCGTAACAACTCGTCTGTTCTCTATCGTTCTGTATACTGAGTGCGTAGCGTCAACAATGAGCTTTGTCAATATATCAATACTTTTTGCCCCGGCAGAAAATTTCCCCACTGATAGCTAATGTATTTGACACAGTGCCCCGGCGTCACATACTGTGCCCGCCCACTGGCGTAGCCTGGTTACGGGTTCACAGGTCATTATTAATAATATTAATAATAATCTAAACGTTGCTGAAACAAGCTTTAATCAAATAGCAAATTATAGTAAGTGGAAAGCGTTGTAAACTTTTGTTGGTAATCGATTGTATGACTAGCAGAATTTCAACAGTTGTTTTAGACTTCATAATGAATTGTAAGAGTGTTAATTAAATTAATTAATTAATTAATTGATTACAGTCTAATTGTAAGCGCCTTCAGGTTAAGACATAGGCATTCGGTTATAAACTACCGAGAAAACATCTATACCAGTATTTGAGATGTGACGAATGAAGACAAATTCTCTGCTGATAATAATACGGACAAACTCAATGCCGAACTGCTGCGCAAGTCTTCAAATAATCTATTTTGTATCGCCCCAAGAAGGTTTCTTCCGTGGGGGAGTCCGGGGGGAGGGGAGGTGAAAATTAGGGAAGGCCTGGGACCTAGTCACCTCCTCATTTCCAAGACCTATCATTTTTTCATTTTTAATCATTTAATTCAATAACTACATTGTTGGAACTTCTTTCCACTCTCCTATGTTAGACTACTTTCACCACTTGTCTTGTTTCCTCGAATGAACACAAATGTAAGTTTCTCTGCAATCACACCTGTTCGCCTGGAATTGATATACGGCTACAGAGATTAGCCCTCTATCATTATGGTCACGTGTCATGGCGGCTGAGGACACGTGACTTACTACTGATCTATTTCTTTGAATCGGTTTGATTTACCGAAGTTGATTTCTGTCCCCCGATCTGACGGCCACCCTTTTCTTCAGATGAACGACGACATTAATTTCGTATCAGGGTCATCATCACCAGCTAGAGATTATAGTGTCACCAGCTAGTCCCACTGTTCATGCACGAGCTGCGCTCACTTTGGTCGCGTTCAGTCAAGCATTCGAATTCTTTGATTTCAAGAGCCCGCTGTTGCTGCTACACAGTAGTAGGCAGTGGTGTAGTCGTAGACTCGTAGGGTATACTGCCATGGGTATACGGAGTATACCCACAGCAAATTATTAAGCAGCATAGTATACCCACTTTATACAGAGAGTATACCCACGGAAAATATGGCAGCATACCCACAGTATACCCACTGCTTTTTACCACTACACCACTGGTATTAGTAGGGAGAGACAAATGATGCATTGTAAGTTTTTGCAGCAATAGTTATGTTTTAAAGTTAAAACATAACTACTGTAATATAGAATGTTAAATCTCGAAAACCTGCTATTATTTCTTTATATATTTAAATTTGACGCACGCTCAGCAAATCGGTAAATCCGACAAATACATTTCAGAGTCGGTATTAGGAAATGCCGTACAATGCTGGTGGTCGAATTATAATTATATGGAGCTGGTAATCGAATTTTTAAGTGCACCTGGCTGGCTGATCGGTGGGCAAATTGCACACAATTATTCGTGGGCCTTGGCCATACATTTTAGCGACAGTATAATTCCAATCACCGATTCCATGGCTATCGATTCCATCGCAATAATCAACTCTGATTAATTATTGGAATAAACGTGCAGGACTTTGGTATGGTAATGATTATAATAATGAAGACGGCTTTCTATATAATTGTCAAACTTCTTGATTTTTCAAGCTCTTATAATTGCTGTTGATGCATTCAGTGATACATAGGCACGCTTCGTGGCAAAGCAAACGGGTAAAACAAAAAGAATTTATCAACGGTTTGAAAATTATAACCAATATCACGAACAATGCCTGCACTGCTACAGCAACGCAAAACCGTTCAACCACTCCAGCAATCTTTCACATAGAAACTATGTTTTCCGTCTGCGCCTTTCATCCCCCAGGTGCTTTGCCATCTTCTGCCTCCCGCCCACACGATAAATCATCGTCGCGGCAACCTCGGATGACATTATTGTCTCTGTGCGCCGAACATTCAGTCCACGGACTTGCGTGCTCACATTTACTGACAGAATAACTCCAGAACTCTTCCCTCATTCTCTCTCTCATTTAATATCCCGCTGGAGCTGGCCGCGACGCGCGACCATAAAATCTATCGAATATGAAACAGTCAGCACGGCCCTGGCCCCGGCCCCGGGGCCCTCCTCGATCTCTGTCGTTTAGTCAAGAATTGCGGAGAAGACAAACGGTGATGATATCGCATTGTCCTCATCTATGCGCATGATTTGCATGGGAGGGCCATTAATCAGTGCGTTGCCTCTCGAGTTTGACTTAATTAGTCCTAAGAAGTTGCAGCTTCCGTTTGTCTGGATGAATGTATGGACGGATGGATGAATGAATGGATGGAGGGATGGACGGACGGAGCGATAAAAAGGTGTGGACTATTACGAGAAGAGGTTGAACCGTTATGACATGCGTTCCATTTTCATCGTCTATCTCCGTGACAATGAGATTTATACATCATTCGCTGCTACGTTTCATGCGTGGATAAAGAGAGACTGGAAGAGGGAGA
>JAQFYQ010000078.1:0-23204 GCA_034694885.1 Buchholzia appendiculata | reverse complement strand
GCGGGAGAAGATAACGGAGCGAACGGGAGATGATGTCGGAGCGAGCGGGAGAAGATGTCGGAGCGAGTGGGCGCATTTGCTCAGGAGATTCACGGCAAAAGAAGTAGTAGTCAGAGATATTGATGTGCGCGAGGGAGATGTGGTGATTCGCAAGAGTCACTATACTCCCATCAATAGTCTTGTCACGCTTATTCGCATCACGCAGCAATACCAAAAGAGCTCCATTCGTTTGTCACTATTGCTTCCACAGATCTTGGAACCAATTTGCGTATAAAAATCATTTGGTCCAATGTACCAAACACCCAGAATGCAGGATAAAATTCCCTTCTAGCAAGATAAAACTAAACAAAAACGATGAAGATGTCGATTTGTCTGATATGCAGGGAGTGGAAGATTTGCTTGAGTTTGACAAAATTTCAAGTTGCTCGAGATCTCTATACATATACTGCTGCTAACGTTACGTCTTCAGATACGCCTGTGTCGTTCACAGCTAACATCCTGTATATCAACGGAGGTACGTCTTCAGAGTATTCTTGTGATTACTGTTAAGCTGGAGGGGTTGCACATATTGATTATTATAATCAACTATAATAGTTGACCTTGTGTCATGGAAAACTATTCCCTCATATTTGGTTTAACAGAGCGAAACAGTGAGAATAAATCTCTCACTAGAGAATACATACAAGGGTTGTTATACACCAACTCACTTGGGTTGTTAGTTCTGTCCAACGATTGTAATCCCAGACTCGCTAAAAGTCTCACTAATTTCATTGACCAACTCAGTAAGCTAGGACAAGTTTGTTTATCGTTTCACAACGGTTCCGGTGACTCAGGTTGCAAGTTCCAAGGTTATCAGTGGCACGCAGTGGTTCAGTCACCCAACAACATTACTCGTGATCTACAATGGGGGAGAGACTTAATGTTCTTGGAGAAGAACAAACAGAATTTTTACTTCACGGGTCAGAAGGTGATATCTCTCGAGTGTATCTTAAAGCAAATAACTGCGACTCCGAGTGTCTTAATCCACTTAAGAGGTGTGGGATATTATTGCTCGATCTTGAAGGATCAAATGCCCACATCATTACTGAAGGCAGATGTACAATCCGATGCAGCTGCGGAGAACTCTTTGTTGGGGAAATCTTTGAAAGTAATGATATGCGAAGACAAGCACTACAAAAATGATTTTCGCTTACGCATCAAGATGAGAGTGTTGAGCAAGGAAGATTACAAGCAATTTCAACTCATCATTGTATTAAAAGCCTTTTCGACAATATGGGACAAAGCAAAGGAAGCGTACCAGCTGGAAGAAATATGCATGAGCTGGCCCCAGAGAATGTTGATAATCGACAACAATTTTCTCGACGAGTCTCCAGATTTCTTATCGGTTCACAATTCGGAGAAACTCTTCTTCCGGTGGTTGACTTTCCAGCAGCAAAGCGGGGCAAAAATGTTCGTCCAAAACGTTCCACAGGAACTAACAGACGACAACTTTTGGCACAACCTGTTCATGGTTTTGGGGCAGATCAAAACGAAACTCAACACTTTCGCATTGGTGGGTGCTAGTAACAGCGGTAAAACATACATAACGTTGGCATTGGACTACTTTTTCCCGTATATCGGGGAGACCCACGAGAATTCAGACAATAGCTTTGTATGGAGCCCTTGTATTAACACAGCACTTATAAAGATTGACGAAATGAAAATCAGTCAAAAAGGTGCTAAGCTCTGTAAAACCATTTTTGAGGGGAAACCTACCATGATAAATGTAAAGGGTAAAGACTATGTTCAGTTGCGTCGAACTCCAGTTGAAATCACTAGCAACCAGCAACCATGGGTCTGGTGTCCGGATGAGAGAGCCGCTTTGTTAATCAGGATGGTCTACATAGAAGGTCTACAACCTTTTGACGAACTCAAATCTGTGACTAAACTTCTCCATCCAGGATTTATTAAGGAGAAATGGATGGAAACAGTTGATGAGCACCCCGAGGACTTTCCCCCTGACTATGTCTTCGAACCCGCCGAGATACTAACGGTTTCTGACGTTGATTCTGATATGGAAACACTCGAACCGTCAGCTAAGCGATGCCTCTTCGATACAGATGCAGAGACGCTGGATGTTCACGGATGGAATGCCGATATGCTTATCGAAGAGCTCTCTAAGCCGTTAGAAGAACATGAAATCACAGAAGACAAAGAATGACTAAAATGCGTTGAACATAAAAATTTAGCATGCTTAACTTGCTTATTTGATTAAACATTGATTAAACATTTATCTTTTACATTGCTTCATTCCGACATTATATTATGTATTAAACTCATGGAAACTTATTGGATATTTCTATACGCGTATTACGTAAAATTGATTTACTTAAAATATACATAATACTTTCAAAACAAACAAACAAACAAAAACAAAAAACATGCATACTAATACACATATTTCGTTTGATATTTGTTTGTTTGTTTACAGCAATTAAGAACTTGTCTAATCAACATCATGTCAAACGGTTATTTGAAGAATTATATGGAATGACAAGCAAGTTGTTCAGTGTGTACTGAAGTATTCAACGATCCACGCATACTACCATGTCAACATTCATTCTGTTTCACTTGTTTGCAATCAATCAAAAGGAATATTCCCAACGATTCACCCCAATGCTGTGCATTATGTCGTCAGACGTTTCACATTCAAATCGATCTGCTTCCGAAGAACCTTCTGCTGTAGGACATTGTAGATGCCCTTCGATTTGTGTATTCTGAAATTTGTGACCTTTGCATGACAAGATATCCAATGCAAACTATTAGTTATTGTACAGTTTATGAGCAAAATATTTGTAGTGTATGTTCATCAAAGCATCAGAATTTATCGTGTATGCTTTTACATGATCAGAAAACTGATCACATTGCAGATAACGGTACCGCTCAAAGAGGTATGTGTAGATCTCACAAAACAAAAGCGAATGACCTGTATTGTATAGATTGCGGTATAACATTATGTGTGCAATGTTTTGTTACGTCACACAGGGATCACAGAATGAATGTTATTGATTACAGTATGAATCAATATAAAACATGTTTGAAGTATAGACAACAAACCCTGAAAACAGTTTATTCTGCAATTGAACAGAAAATCAAAAATGTTGACGACGCAACAATTAGCGTCACTCGTGAAGTTGAATTCGTAGAAAATTCTATCAAGAAACGTTGTCAAGAATTGGAAATGATAATCGTATGTGAACAAGAAAATTTGAATCCTGAAGAGTACGTACACATGTACAATACTAACAAGTCACAGTATGAGCTTCTTGCAAACCAAATACTACGCATAAAGCGAGCCAGGTTAAAGTGATCACCCTGACACATATCAGGAGTCAGATCGAAAGCGTAAATAGCGTAACCACCAGAATAATCCTCTCTAGTTATTTCCATTGCCCTGATCCTGTCTCAATTTCCCAGTACCAGAAAACAGACTCATGTATGCAGTAAAATACTGGTTATTAGCAAAATTGGGTCCAATGGGCCTTATACAGTGGCTCTGACCATCCAGGTAAACTTTGATAGAGCTGAGGCTGTAATGTTTATGATCAATACAAGAATGAAATATTCTTTTAAAAATTGAATTCTTGAATGTAATTACAATCACAAGTATTTGATTCATAGCTATGGTTAATTTAATTCGATTTAAAAAAAATAACATAATTTATTTATCTCTTTTGTTTTTATGACAAACAGCTCCGTGGAGGATGAGGCGAAGTCAACATCCAAGCAACTCTATGAGGTATCTCAGCTCATGAATATGCACTTGATATGCGCTTATTAAGCACTCGATGTTCAATCGAAAGCATTTATTATTGCATGGGCCATCAATCGTTTGGATAATTCAAATCTCATGCAGCTCGGCTTTATTAATGCTTTCGATCTGCCTACTCACTGCGATAACAAGCTGGACAGCACTTGTACTTCGAAGCCCATGTACATGTCAGCTAAGGTTGTTCAGTCGATGAGTAGAACTAAGCATGAGGCTTCGCTATTCAGTGACTAATCACGCTGTGGCTAAAGACAGAAAATACCCTCATGGTGCTATCAACAACTCTAACATGATTGATTGGTGTTTAACGGCATGTCAGCACAAATAGGGTATATTGTGCCTTCACTTGATAAAAACATAACGTTAAAATTAAGTTACGGTAAAAGCATAAGCTACAATAACTCTAACAGAACTGTTGGATGTGGAGCTTTTTTCAACACTTAAAGATGCCAACGCAACCAGAGCTCCGGTGAAATAAGCAATGTTTTGCGTCAGTACAGTTGACAATCATTACAGGGTCGAGGATATTAAGGCTCACTGGAAACACATTGCGGTGAAAATGCTCTTTTGCTTTGGCATTTCCAACCCTTCATTCTCTTTCAAAGCTTTCAAGCGTGCAGTGTCCAAAGACGACGCTGATCGTGTTTTGGACAGTTCATCATGGCCGGAGAAAGTCTCTATACGTCCTCGGTTTTGTCCATCTTCGGCAGCTGAACGCTCTCCATACGAATCCGAGACAACCGACGATTATCAAACAACCGGGGATTACAAGCACAGCCAGGAGATTGAGAATGCACAGGCTATTGCCATGCTGCGTGAATGAGTGTTAGCTGTAGGCTGTTGTTATCCTCATCGACTCTACGGCATCGGGTGCCAATCAGTCGCAAGGAGCTACCGCAAACATGCCGACTTCGCGGAACCTGAAGACGACGATCCAAAGAATATGCAAGCGGACAATTCCAACGCTGCCAAATTTTAAAATCGACATATTTTATGTATATAAAAAACTGCATTGTTGTGTTGCACAATATACACATGCGAGCTAAATATTACAACTTAGATCAGTTAAAACTGTGCTGTTGGTGACATTCTTGTATGCCCAGGGTCATTTTATCAGGCGGACATTATTGTGTGGGAATATTTTTGTATGGGGACATTCTGCCCCGGCGCCATTTAGACCGGGACATTATGTCGGTGAACCGCAAGATCCTGGTCCCTCCCTTATCCAGGCTTCACCCGCTGCCAATGCCTTCAATAGCTCACCTTCACTCTATGTCATCAACCCCACAAGCCTCGCCAAGCCTCATGCTCTTCAACCTCATCTCCTGCTCGACATCACTTCATACAACATTGACATCTCCATTCATCTCACTGGATACAACCTCTTCCGTAGAAACAGAAACTGATTTGCTGTCAGAAGTCGTTCAACCTCAATGCATTCCTTCTGTACATATCTGAAAGTTTTGAAAATTACTTGAAAGCCCGTATCTTGAATGCTGTTTATAACGATCCAACATGAAAAAGAAGAACCATTAGAACACTGTTGATAAATCCAAGCATTTCTCTGACAATGATATCACGTCATTGCCTGAGGCTGAATTCAGTGTTCATGGGGACACTGAAACATTATATCATAGATGTAATTGGTGGCTTTTGTGAATGCTACGTTGGCTTTGACGGTGCATGTTGCAAGCACCAGTTGGCTGTAACAAACACGGTTCATGTTAGGCTGCCCAACGTTCCGATAGCCAACAGTCTCGATGACAAAACAGCTCTGAGCGTCTTGGCATTGGGTGATAAAGCACTAAAGGATCGGCAGATAAACAAATGATACACTTACACTTCAGATGCAATGGAATATAATGACACAGTTGATGAAACCTATGTGCAACTAACAATCACATGACAGGAACAACTCGGCGAGCTAGACAAAGAAGATATTGCGATTCGAGATTGTACCCCAACTGTTCTTCGACATTTAGCCGATAAAAATGAGCGAATGACTTCGAGCAGTGATAAACTGTTGGCTGCAGTCAACAAGCTGAAGCTGACACACAAAATTCAGAAATCTTCAACAACTGTCGTCTACTTGTGGTGCTGTGACGAAATCCTCGATTAGGATTTGTCAGTCTGTTATAATTTATTATATTTTTATCTTTTATTATTATTATTATTATTATTATTTTGAGAGCAAAGAAATAGCACACGCAGGCAAAGGTGCTAGAACTAAAATCAGAGCAAAAATAAGCGACTCTAGCAGTTCGGAACGGGAGTCTCGACGGAAAGGGAAACAAGAACACCGCCGATTGGACTCAAGAGACAGTGCCTCGGACGATTCGCGCCGTAGAAGTCATTCACGTAAATCCTCACCGATGCCCAGTGGAACTTGGTTGAAAGTGGAGAAGTTCGACGGAACAGAGTCCTTCGAGGCTTTTATAAGGCAGTTTGATAACTGTGCAGAGTATAATCGTTGGGATACGATCAACTGGCACAGTTAAAGGGCGCCCTTAAGGGTCAGGCAACGCAAGTTCTTCTAGGAGATGAAGCAGATTTGCTGTCATTTCGAGAACTGAAAGAACAACTTCTTCAAAGGTACGGGATAAGGTAAGATAAGGTAGAGCTGCCCAATATAGAGCGGAGCTGAGGACCCGACGCAGAAATCGAAACGAGTCTCTTCAGTCGCTGTACATACCAGGATATGAGCCGCACTATTATGCTGGCTCATCCTGGCCCACAAACAGAGCTTACCAAGGAACTGGGCATAGAGTGCCTTATAGATGCACTAAACGATCGTGAGCTCGAGATCCGAGTTCGCGACCGGGACCCCAGAGACCTCGAAGAAGCTTTCCGGGTTGCAGCGAGACTTGAGAGCCAGGACAAAGCTCGTCTGCTGAGAGAGAGCAGGACTGATATACCAAGAGGATGTGAAGATATACAGGCCCGGAGAATAGACCAAGAGTAGGAAATGCAGCAGAAATATATACGCCTCCTTGAAGAGACAACAAGGAAGACTAGGGCAACAGGAGATGATAACTATGGCAGGCCAGAAATCAGTTCGCCGACCACTGAGCGGAGCGCGCATCGAGCAGTCTTTACGTCGACTGGAGCAAAACATGGAGCAAAACATTAAACTATATTCTGTCGGGAGAACCGTCTCTCGGTAAAGAATAGAACTGTCTCTAGAACTTTCTCTCGGTAAAAAACTAGAACTGTCGGTAAAGAATAGAACTGTCTCTCGGTAAAGAATAGAACTGTCTCTTCGTAAGGAATAGAACTGTCTCGCTGTAAAGAATAGAACAGTTCTCTCTGTAAAGAATAGAACTGTCTCGCGGTAAAAAATAGAACTGTCTCTCGGTAAAGAATAGAACTGTCTCGCGGTAAAGAATAGAAATGTCTCTCGGTAAAGAATAGAACTGTCTCTCGGTAAAGAATAGAACTGTCTCTCGGTAAAGAATAGAACTGTCTCTCGGTAAGGAATAGAACTGTCTCGCTGTAAAGAATAGAACTGTCTCTCAGTAAAGAATAGAACTGTCTCTCGGTAAAGAATAGAACTGTCTCTCGGTAAGGAATACAGACATTATTTAAGCACTTTCAATGACACTACGCGGTATACAGAACTCAGTGGGTCTCTACTGTGAGATACGCAAGTATCTCACACTGTAGAGAGCCACCACACTAGCCTACTGCACGAGAAGTAGTTGAAGGCAATAACGCTAAATTATCAATAAGAAAATGCACGAGCAGTTTGTTACATTTTACAAAGAACAACAGACTCCTCGGTATGTGTTGTCTGTGCTACTGCACGCCATCCAAACACTCCCGATAAAAACTATGGAACAGACATTTTTAGTTCCGGGCCGCACGCAGATGGAATGCGATTCAATGTGCATGCATCAATTGAATATGCACACAAACATCTCTCAATTTATTCTGACAATGAATGGATGAATGTTATGAAGAGTGCAAAGCAGAGATACCCGTCTATGCGCAGACAACCAATCCTTGGAGCTTCATTGAATTTTATGATTTAGAGAAGTTGGCAGGAGAAAACTTAACAAATCGTAACCGATTGTCTGATGGAACGCGATTAAACTGGTTCAACGACTGTCTGATGGAATGCGCTTTCAACGTTCAGTGTCTGCTATGTGAAAAGTCGCATCTTGTTTAAGATCTTTGATGATGATGGCGCTTCCTCTTCCATGGATGCCTGATAGAGTCATACCTGTGCCCAGTCAGCAGATGTCTCATTATTATTATTATTATTATTATTATAACACGAACTGATTAACGTGACGTATTATGTCCGAAGACTTCAAGGGCACGTTACAATTTACAAATTTATACAGATACAAGTTTATACGAAATACGGCCTACCGGCTAGAACACGCAGGTCAGCTTCACAGTAGGTTCGGTAATACCACCACCACGGCCTAGGTGCTGGTACTCCTGGTGCGGCCATGCCAGGAGTAGGGGAGGGAGATTTGTTTACAACGAACCCGAGCCAAACGCACACAACAGCTAAGCGCCTACGGCAGCTAACAGCCAAGTATTATATAATTGACTGCCCCGAGTGAGGTTTGAACCCGGGCCGAGAGAAGTTGACTGCTTTCCATGTTACTCATGAACTGAACATTATTTTTTGTAGTTTGTTTTTGTACTAACGTTTCATTTAGTTAATGCTAGTAACTTTGAATATAAACTTGTAGATTTTTGGCATCTAATCGTTTGTCTCTGATAGCTGGACGTCATCGGCTTAAATATGTTTATTTGATCGGAAACTGCTTTGTAAAATTATCTAATCTGAATATGCCCTTCTAGTTTCATACACCCCCCCCCCTAAAGCAGGTCACAAGCGCCGCTATGATGCTGTCAAATGATACAGCACACTTTGCTGTATCAGTGCTGGGAAGAACATTACAAGGCATATCTTAACAGTTCATGTGAATAAAGATCAAGCCCCACCAAATACAGTTCCACAAGTGCGAGTTCAGCCTGTTGTGGATCATATAAATCTATTCCAAAGAGTTAAATCCCATTACTTTCGGATCAAAATCACAAAATAATATCTGGCACCGGAATAATTGTCCAGAAAATAAATGTATCGTTTGTATGCAGATGACTATTGCACAATGCACAGGGCTTGGTGTAGCACCTCTGAAGGAGCCAATCAATAGACGTGTGTTCACAATACAATTTAACCGCAGTTTCTTCATCGCCAAGAAGGACCAGTGTTCCACATGCAACATATTCAGAAGTGGTACAGGAGAGAAGGAAGCCTCGAGAGAAGCATGGACTTCACACAAAGCCAGGGAATTGCAATCGCTCGAAGAGAAGAAGCGAGACAAACTGAAAGCTGCCGGTGATAACTTGTCATATCGTGTGGTCACCTTTGATCTCGAAGCTCTCTATTGTCGACACCACGTGCTGGAGACTCGCAGATTTATTACCGTAGAAAACTTGCAGTGTATAACTTTACTATCTTCTAATAGGATTCCCTATCTGTGATGAAACTGAAGGAAACCGTGGAACAAACGAGATTGCAAAACTGCTCTCATCAGTTCGCCACATAGTATCTTTCTCAGACACGTGTCGGGGACAGAATCGTAATCAGTTTATGTGCAGTGCAAAAATCTTATTCAAAGTTAAATCTTTTCCTCTGGAAACAATAGATATGAAATACATGGAGAGTGGCCATGCGTTTCTCGATGTCGACTCGATGCATTCAACCATTGAACGGGCGACGAAACATCTAAAG
The DNA here is from genome assembly GCA_034694885.1 of Buchholzia appendiculata. Taxonomy (NCBI): domain Eukaryota; kingdom Metazoa; phylum Annelida; class Clitellata; order Enchytraeida; family Enchytraeidae; genus Buchholzia; species Buchholzia appendiculata. Next base: position 13,641 of record JAQFYQ010000078.1, on the reverse strand, counting down.
ATTTGCACGACCTGAGACTGGGAAGTTGCTATTAACTGCGCAAGGAAGAAAAACTTCCCTTATAATTTGAGGAGTTCTTTGGTCTGCTGAATAGCAAACACCGAAAATATCTTCACTCTGCAAAATTACTTTATAATTTATCAATTTATTAGTTTATCATTAACAACCGTAGGTGCAAAGTGGCACAGATAGGGCGGGACGTCTGATCGCCGCAGTCGCAATATCGTCATCACCGGACTAAAACCTGCCAATGGACAAGAAGACTCTGCTCTCGTCGTGAAGCTATTTGAGGAATGAGGATGATCTGGCACTCAACAAGAATATGTGCAAGCGTGTTGGAAAGGAAGTCTTGGGGAAACCGTTCAGACTCCTTGTTACCCTCCGCTTGAGTGAAGACGACAATCAAGGACGCCAAGAAACTGCGTGATTCCGAGGATGAATACGTGGCAAGCAATGTCTACATGAACAGAGACCTTAGTCTAGAAGAGGTTAAGGCCACCTATGACAAGCGTGCAAAACATAGAGCTGATGCTGCTTACGCTCAACCTTTAGGTGTCACCACTGCTGGGGAACAAACCAATTCATCAATTGGTGCTGCAGCATCCACTGCTGCAGCAACCACTGCTGCAGCATCCACTGCTGCAGCAGCATCTTCAAACATAACATCGGTCAGCTCGGGTTCGGGTGGGGCAGCCACTCCTCGTTGACTGCCAGCGAACATTCTCATAACTAATATTCACAGCAACAACAATAGAATCAATGACTTCTATGCCGAACTTGGCTTGAATCTACCATATTGTTCTATAGATACATTATAACATCCACAGAATTTGCATATTTTTGTAAATTCTATTAAAAACATGTGTCTCAATAATTCTCAGAGTTCAAATCTTGACTCAGAGACATGACATCTTCTGAACCGTGTCATGTCAGAACAGTCAAGTCAGTGCATACGTCAAGGAGAGACCAACAAAACTAAAGAATCTGAGAAGTTCAAGTCGTTGTTTAACACCGAGTGGAATTCTAGAGTAGCCTAACTCAATTTTTCTCTGAAAACAAAACATCAACGACTTGTCAAAACGCAACGACACTCCGTCTACCAAACATCTGTGAACTTGACAAAGTTTTTTTAATCGATTGAATAGCTGATAGGCTGATAGCTAGTCTATGCTATCTTCAGATCTACAGTTGCTGTCAGACTAAATTCTAGCTATTGAATTGACTTAAATCCTGCAAGCAACGTTCACTCCAATTCTCTTGGTCAATGTTCACCTAGAAAACACTCTGTCTGAAAATATTCAGTATGCAGCTTAACATGTACGCAAGTATTCATGTATGAAAGTATCATTTCTTTCTTTACATGCACCATAATTGCCATGACTGGTATTGCCAGGCACATTCTACGTACTTAACTAAATTAAAGTTTAAAAAACACAATACAACAGGGTTCCCACAAAATTTATGGAATGAAATTCCAGGACATTTCCAGGACATTTCCAGGACAATCTTTAGCTCGCATAGTAAGTTAAAGCAATTTTTATAACATCAAATCCTGTCATTGGTTTCAGTTTTCCATCTATATAACGCACAAGTTCCTGATAAATGCAACTAAATCAAATGTATATAATAATAACATATACACCATTACCCATAAGTCACGGTGATAACAGTACCTTTAATAACAGTATGATCGTTTATCATCACGAAGACTGGCAATATATTTGAAATCGATCAGTCTAGTTATTCTTGTTAACGAGAGTTTTGGCAGCAATACAATCGTCTATAATATTCAGTTCTTTCTTCTTCTCCGTTGCACTTCGTCTCAGGCTGTTTGATTTGGCAATTAAAGTTAAATCTCCATTCTTCTCCGCCTGGTCAGCAAAGGAATCAGCAGATTCTTTCAAAGACTCGATGTCACACACTAATCTTTGCTTCTTCGCTTTGAGAAGAGTCAGTTCTTCTTCATCAGCCTTTCTCTTCATACTCTGCTGATCGGCAACTTTCATTGATTTCTTTTGGTCTTGGTCCATTTGGTATCTCTGTCGTGACCCAGATGCTGCGGCCAGCAGTGCCTTACTGATAACAACATTCATTAACCCACCAACGGAACGAATGTGGTCACAGATTATTCGTTGAGCGACATAGGTTCCCTTCTGGAGATTCACTACCTCCAGTTCTCTGTTGACAGAGAAACCGCGTTCTACAGATGCCTGTCCATGTGACAAGAGAAGAAGCATTTGCACAACATTCCACAGACGATCGAACTTCTGGTTGCTGTTCATATTTTCATACAACAACGAGTCAACTCTGGAGTCAGCTACTTTGAAAAACTTGTATTCTGGCATGGATTTTGCAACAACTTCATCAATGTACTGACCATACTGGCGAACTACGACATCGCATTCGTCCTCACTGATGCGTTTCGCTTCTACGAGTATTTGTAAGCATCGTTTCAAATTCGGTATACAAGCTTCCTTTCCTTTCGCCATCTTCCGCGGATCTAGGCAATTCATGTTGCGAGTAAGTGTGTATTGCAGGGGACTTTTTTTCATGAGTCGCTGCACCAGAACTTTTAGAAACGACTTCCCTTCCTGTCGGAATTCCATTTCTCGTTTTTCGCTGATCTGTTTGGTTGTAAGTAAGTCTTTCAAGAGTCTCTCCGACTTGAAACCGACATCGACTTTCTTGTAATGCGACTCCAGACTCGTGTTTGTTAGATCCATGCAAGCCAGTTTCTGTGCCGTTGTAACTTCCTTCAGTGCTTCTGGTTTCATGTATCTAGCTAGCAATGCCTTTGTCATGTCATACAGATCGCTAGCGACAAATGGCAACATCGGCTTGTCACTCTGATATAAGGTTAGAAAAGGAGCGACCTGTTTGACAACTGACAGATAGAATGACATCTTGGCTACCATCAGAGGATCACTGCAACACTCTTTGACACAGTCAAAACTTTTAGTATTCGGATTGTTGACCGTTTTCATTTCAACCGCCTTGACGTAGTTTTGCATATCACCGAAAATAGTCATGGCTCGTTCAACAACTGGCCCGTTTTCAATCCATCTCGTTTTACAGAACTTCAAAGGGTACGGTGGATCTGAATTCTTCACAACCTTCTCATAGTCTTCTCGTCGTGCTTGTGTATCGTGAAACAACCAGTAAAGACTCGTTAGAAATTCATCTACATTCCAACTGGATACAGCAACTCCGTGCTTGAAGGCACCGTGTACAACTTCAAAGGCCACAACTTCCGATATTCAGTAAAGATGTTCCGTTACACAACTGCAGTGCTGCCCTTGCAAAAGTAAAATTATTACATGTCTTCTTCTTCACTCATTTTCGAACTGCTGCCCTAATTTTATTAATTGATGTAATACATTTTCCAGGACACATTTCCAGGACAGTTGTAATTTCCAGGACATTTAAGGACAAATCTAAATTCCAGGACATTTCCAGGACATTCCAGGACAAATCTAAAATTCCAGGACATTCCAGGACATTCCAGGACGCGTGGGAAGTTGGAACTGGGAACCCTGTACAACCAATGCTTCGCGAATGGACGACTACATTCCAAATGTTCATAGTTAAACAAAATTTCTGAAGCTGCTTAGTTCTTAGTTAACGAGTATTTGCATACAAGCACCAGTAATTTATTAACATAGCTTACCAAACTACTCAATGCTATCTACTTAGTTTAATGCAGCATTTTTCACAAATTTCAAAGTTATCCACAAGTGTGAAGCAGTGTATTGCTGGCGTTAAGCAGGAAGCTGTTCGATCAATGGCCTCCATGGCCTCTTTGCAATTTTTGTTGATGATACATCAATTAAATTGTCTAAGTCAGGATTGGGCTGTCGATTAAGTCGGTTTGCTCCAATGCGTTTATGTATGCTGACGATTTAATTTGTTGTCAACTTCGATTTGCAACTTGCAGAAGATGGTCGATTGTGCATTGATGAATTTGATTGAATCGATGGTAGTTAAAGATCATAAAAAATCGACATGTTTACGTATTGGCGGAAGAGCAAAACATTCGACTGCTAACATTTAGTAACAAAGGCAAGGTGATTTCGTGGCTTGACGAAAATTAAATGCTGTCATTTCAACAGAAACTGACTTTAGATGCGACCTTCATGCTGTGCTTTACAGCTCTGAAAGATTTAATTAGTAAGATTGGCACCCAAAATTCTCCCAGTGTTGCCAATTCTCTGGTAACTTCATTTCCAACTCCGGTACTCATCCATGGCTCAAAATCTGGGATTGCAACTAATCAGTAGCCTATACAATCAAGAGGAAAAGCATGTTTGTAACAGGTCCGTACACAACAAGACCTAAAGGTAGTACTTAGTGAACTGATAGGAGGAACGTTAGCGATCCTGACTGGTGACTTCCATCAAACACTCCCCGTCATTTCGCGGTCAACACCTGCTGATGAGCTTAACGCCTGCCTCAAAGCTTCAGCTCTGTTGACAAATGGGCAGAAACTCCAACTGTCAACAAATATGCGAATTCGCATTCAGCAAGGAACAGATGCACAGCAATTCACAGTAAAACTGTGCTGCAGATTGGCGGTGGCACTTTCCCACTGATCCACAGACAGGCGAAATCACATCACTGAAATCTGTGTCAGTTTGTGTCGTCCATTTATCATGTTATTCAGAAAAACCCAAACATTGCAACAACTTCAGAAACCATGATTGGCTATGAGACAGAGCAAGTCTGACACCAAAAACTGACAGCGTGAATCAAGTTAATGGACCGATACAGAACCAAACACCAGCAACCGTTACGACATAAGAGTCATTTGACTCCGCAGTGGACACTGATGATGCCTTCAATTACCCGCTGGAATGTCTTAACACCCTGGAGCCATCCTGAAGGCCTTCTCGTATTTTGAAGAAAGGATCACCAATAATGTCTCTGCGTAATCTCGACTCACCAAAATTATGCAATATGGCTCCGTGTCTAAATCTGTTGTCAAACTTCATCGAAGCCACTGTTTTAATGGTGAAGGCAAAAGGAGAGGATGCATTCATACCTCACATACCGTTGATACTAACCAACCAATCATTCAGCTTAAAACGAGTCCAACTTCCTGTTAGCCTGGCATATTTATTTATCCGCTTCAGGTATACACAATACATTGAAATTAGGTCAGATAAAAACTTAACTTCTAAGGGCCAGGTGGTGACTAAGTGTCCTGAAACCTCAGGGTTATCAGTTCGCTGTCGACCCAACGTTCATCACGATTTTAAATCAGTCAATGACTCCTGATCTCCAAAGTCTTGCTTCTCGTATTTGGTTCCTAACGGCAACATTCCTAGTCGTTCAATACCAATCTAAACAGGACTCGGCAGCATTCAAGCAACAAAAATCATTCACTGACAAAGTGTAAAACAGCAAAATATTAATCTTCTCCCTCCACAATAAAAGTTTTCCATTGTCTTGACTCAATAAGTGCACTGGCCAGCAATGTATGCAAAACCTGGCGAGGAACAAAACAAATACTCATCATATACAAGTCATGGAGCCAGCAAAAGGACTTGTAACATAATCTTTGCTAGTTGCTCCCAGACCCTACGCTGCTACTCGTCATACTAACGTTGCAATTGCTACTGAACCATACGCTGCTACTCATGATACTAACGATGTAGTTGCTACTGGACCCTATGTTGTTATATGTGTGACATCAGCGTTTACCAAGTAAGCATTAAGTATTTTTTCAATTTATCAATTCATCATCATCGTCAGTATTTTTTTAAGGTAGAGCATCAGATAGTAAAATACTTGCTTTATTGAATTACAAACTGCAGTAGTCTATTTGCTGAGATATTGTGGATCAACTGTATACTGTATCTGGTCATGCGTTCAAGTAATGAGTTTCTAGTACTACAAGATTACATGCAAATTTGTACTAAATAAATAAAATATGTAAATTTGTTATCTAATTCTAACTTTAAGTTACAGACTACAGTATCGAGAATTTTAGCTTTGACAACAACCCGTTTTGGAACCGATATTCAGCCGAATCGTGGTTATGGTATGCTATCTTAGTGACTGTATCAGATCGTTGTCATCGGCGCCAACAATTTCACATAACTTTGTTGAATAGTGTAATTACTGTTGAATTAGAAATTTGTTTCTATTTTTTATACATCTTTCCCGTCTTCATGGAAATACCTCCAAAGAATATGCAAACAAGCGTGACAAGTGTGCCGATGTCAGTCAGCACGCAATATCATATTCCGTTATGATGTCAAAACATACGGTTCTATGAATCCACGCCAGACATCCTTAACAAATTCGCTTGTGAATAATGTCATTATCAGCTGTCATACCTTTATCCGTTGTGGATAACAAAGACTTCAGAAAATTTATCGCTGAGCTGGACCCTAAATTTACTCAGTTCCCTGCTGTCAAACAGTTTCTTATTCGATCGTACCGATCATACGTGGACATCTACAGCTGCTGATGAGCAGTGAACAAACTCATCTGCGAACTGACTCTCCCACATCTTGATAATTACGCTGCAGTATTCATGGACGCTCAAGAATTTATGTCTCATAGGCATCAGTTTTATATTTTAATTGTATTATGAACTTATGATTACTTAGTTAACTTATGTGTAATCTACGTTTTACTCTATTCTGTTATTTTAACTAATATGTTCTATACATGTATCTTGAGCAATTTAAAAACTTCAATTTTTACCATTTCGAATTTCTTACCAAAATATTTGTGGAGGAGGAGCGTGTTGTTTGGATATTTGCACAGCATCAGCAAATCTGCTTAGAGCATCAACAACTCGGCTGTAGCAGCAGCACCACAACGCCTATGCTTTGACTAAGCAGAAGACAGTAGACAACTAAGCAGAACTTTAAAGAGACGAATTGGACCTTTTGAAGCAACTAGAACTAACTTACTTTCGGACATTTGAAGAAACTACTTCTAACTGAAACTAAATTACAGTTCTGTAACTTAAGAACCAACTGCTATATATATAGCTGATTTCTGAAAATTATATAATAGGCTAGTTTGTTAAACTGAATCATCGACAATTTTCAAAATAGAACCTGGAATCACATCACATAGGAATTAGCCCACTCTATCAAAGAACCTTCCCGATATTACAACAATAAGGCATCCATGAAGAACTTTTTTTACGCTTCCAGAAGGAGAAGTTCAGGTTTGCTGACAATTCCGTGTACAAAGACTTGATGAGAATATCGATAAATTACATTGCTGCTTAGACAATAAATTTGCTCAAATTGATTGGCTTGGATCGGTCGATAAACATAGCTAATATATCAGTGGAAATAAAATTGACCCCTCCGAAACTCGGTGGACAAGTGCTCACATTGAATCTTATCCTCAGGTCGAAACCCACTATTGCAGACACCGAACTGAGCGCAAGTACTTGTACGGCGGGCTAAGTATTTGCAAAATACATCGGGCATATTGTTTAAAATGTATTGAAAATAAAGTGGTGCCTCACGAGAGATAAAGTATCCGACAGTATTTTGTAGTAAATACAATCTTGGTTTCCATCAACCCCAGACAGATCAGTGTACATTTTGCAATATGTTCAAAAATTGAACAGTTGTACAGCAATTTGAACAAACACCAGGGTCCGCTTTACCGGGGAGGTTGAACTCCCCTGTTTCTTTTCTTGACTCCCGCTTCTAGTGTGTGACCGACCCCCGGGGGTCAGCTTGAACCCCCCATTTCTTTCGCTCAAATACCATTATGTTATTATTAGCCTTATACATTTACATTTGACAGCTCGTCACAGATTGCTGTAAACCAATCAACAGTCAATATTTCATATTTTGTATGAAATGTTGTTTCTAGGTCTATTTTCTAGGGTTATTACCAGTTGGGTTACCTACTGCAGAAGGTTTACTAGCCACATTACTGGATTTTTGTTAATCCGTAGGGCTTTCAGGTATCATGCTTAGCCAATTTGTAGGGTTCTGTAGCGATGATAGAATGACTGGACAGCATAAAGGTTCTCCTGAAGAGCAAGTTCCCACACTTGACAACTTTCCTTGTATGGCACATCGGCTGAAGTTGGCCATCAAGAACGCCATCGACACAGTGAATCCGGTGTCAAACTTGCGTGACCTAGTGGATGGTCTGTCAAACTTCCGTGACCTAGTGAATGGTCTGTACAATGTGTATAGCATGTCCCCTAAAAATCAGAGTGAAGTCGACCAAATTTGTGCGGAGCTGTCGATTCAGATAATGTTCAAAATGTGTTTGACTTGCGCTGTATTTTTTCATCTTTCATGTCAGTGAAGGCACTTCTTAGGGATTTGCCTGCCCTGTTCCCACACTTCACTAAACTGTCATCACAAGCCTCTGAGCGAAACAAAAAGCCAATTTGTCTTGGTTTACGAAGAAGTTGCAATCATGGTATGTGATTGCCGAGTCCTGCATGCTCAAGGATGCGCTGAGATGCGTGAAGTTCTTCTCGCTCTATCTCCAAGGGGACAAGGCAAGTGTAATTGATGCCCTAGTTCAAGTGCAGTGTTGCCAGCGTAAGCTGCTTGCAATGAAATCCGACCTTGTAGAAGACCGAACTTGTAGAAGTTCCTTAATGGCTTCGATACTTTGATCTACTGTTCTTTTAATGCTTTTTATTTTCACTATGCTTGCTATTACTTATCTTCTGTATTTTAGTGTACTCATATGGACCATAAATTTTGTCTGAATTAAAATAATTTGATTCAATATGATTGCAGAAATAGCTAAATACAAAAACAATTCAAATTTTCTTAGCCAATTTCACGTTGGTAGTCACCAAAACCGTTGGCGGCCAGGGTCCGGGCGGATCTTACGACACTCCCCAGACTCCCCAATCAGATTTCCTCCCCACACAAAACATACTCGCGCTATGTGCTCTCTTCACAGGCAATTTGTGCCCACGTCCGACACCCCTGCTTCTTTTTCACAAATCGGACCCTGACTAACAATATTTTGAAGTTCCCGTCAGATGGAAAGAACAGACGAAACAACAGAAATAGAAGACGAACGTGCTAACTATTGACAATAACAACCGACTGGCATTCACTTTTGATCTCCAGAAAGTGCTCAGCTGCCCAGCAGGAAAGGTCGGACAAATATTCTACAACACAAACTTGCAACCTACAATTCATGACAATCCATGATCTCTCGACAAAACAAGGCTACTGTTTCACGTGGGACGAGACTGTAGCTAAACGAGGCTCTTGTCAGAAATAGCCAGCTGTCTGTATCATTTCTTGGGTAGTCTGGCATAGTCTCCTATTGGTCTCATTCATTGGCCATATTCGATTCGTGTGGTGGACAAAATAGAAACATTCAAGTAGCCGCGATATTCCTAACGTTAGTGAATAACTTCCAATATCATCAAGCACAAATTACTGGAATCCGGCCAAACCACGATGGAGATCGATAGCACGCATGCAAACATTAAACGAGATTCAAGGCAAGTTGATGCATTCACTCTCAGGGATTAGTAATTAATTGCATTTCGGGCTAAGAAAACAGGCAAGTCCTACAACATCGTTTCACTGTACAACAAAAATGCAGGAAAAATTTTAAAACCGTAACAAATGGCTGGAACTGAAAACAGGCGAATGAAGGGACATTTATCAACTGTAACAAAATAAAATGGATTCGGTCCATAAAAGGCTGCAAGAATATCGGTACTAGAATCGAAGCTGACTACTCGCTTCCATTGGCTACACTCTCAGTTCTTAAAGCAAAGAAGCAGCGAGGAAAAGGCCAGAACAAGAAATGTCATCTCTTTGTTGGACGCAATGACAATGACACCAAGTCTTTCTACTCTTCTCCTATTTCTGTTTTCAGAGACAAGTACAAGGATTTGACAAGTCTGTGCAAAACATGGATCATTCCTGCAGACAACCATGAATCTTACAGAAACCGGCTGCACTTGATGAGTGTGAAACATTTAGTCAACACTTGCGTTTATCAGTAGCACGAGCACAGCAGCAAGGATACACACGAGGTAATGCTAGATTGCATGTTGGCTTTCTGCTGAATGTCCTATCTTGAATGTCCGGCTTCGTTTATCAGACAAAAACACAAAACGTTTCAAAAGCTTCAGGAAAGTATATCAGATACCAAGGATGGCAATTAATGATGATTCAAAAGAGACACAGCAATATTTTCTCATTCTTGGACACACTTATCGTATCGTTGAACTCCCAACTGAACAATAAACAGACAAGTTAAAAATGGAATCATAATCAATATTTTACGTCAGTTTTTCACAGAGTTTGACAAATTGAAAAAATAATAAAAATAACAAATCCAGTAGTCTGATTTGGACCTTCCAAAAGAGCCAAACCTTCATGCAAAACAGATCAACCATACAATTCAAACTTCAAACAAAATTCAAAGCTCAATTCAATCAGTCATAATTATTATCAATGAGATGACTTACTCTGAGCACTCCATCGACACGTGGCTAGGAATGATGTACTTGCAGTCCATGATCCGGATCAACGTCTCTCCATCGGTGGCATCCTGGAACGGAGGAACTCCACAGACCAACATGTAGAGTATAACACCAAGACTCCAGATATCTGCTCAAACAACATGCAGAGTATAACACCAAGACTCCAGATATCTGCTCAAACAACATGTAGAGTATAACACCAAGACTCCAGATATCTGCACACAAACAATATGTAGAGTATAACACCAAGACTCCAGATATCTGAACAAACAACATGTAGAGTATAACACCAAGACTAAAGATATCTGCAAAACAGTAGCACCATCACTACAGCAATCAACATCTACACTACAACAACAAAATCTTTTCAATTCCGTCCTCGTTATGGGACAAAAAATTTTGATAACATCCAACCCATTTAATTAGTCCAAATGCTGCTAATCGCGGACAATGACAGTGTGGACAGCAAATGACAATCATGACGGCACAAGTTATAGAATAGAAGGCAAACGTTACACCCGAGAGAGAGAAAGAGCTTAGCGTAGTGGTTAGACAAGAGAAGAAAAACAAGCATTTGTTGGTATGACTCACCGACAGCCGGTGGATCATACTCGTCCCCCAGCAGTATCTCTGGGGCTGAGTATGCCAAGGATCCACACGATGTCCTCAGTGTCCTTCCAGGTGTGTACTTATTACTGAACCCAAAGTCCGTCACCTTCAGAGTGTCCTTCACAAACAGACAATTCTCCGGCTTCAGGTCCCTGTGCACCACATGGAGCCGGTGACAGTAGGCTATAGCCGACACGATCTGACGGAAATGTTTAGCTGCAGCAACCTCAGACAGACCACCGGTAATGTTGCCTCCCCCGTACAATCCCCTACCACAACCCCCATCGGCAGCCGGAGCGTGCCGCATGATGTAGTCATACAGGTCACCACCATCTCCCAATTCTACTCAAACAACAAGAGGAGCAACTGATCAGCTAAATCCTCATCAACTGGAAGAAAGCATAGAATTTAAATGATAAAAAGAAATGTCTACTGAAGAAGTACATAGATGGTGAAGCCAAGTGCCTGATTGGTGCTCATTGGCATCTAATCTCAACACACTTGTACTTGATCATTACCAGTACAAGAATCGGCACAAAATGATCAGCTGTGGTTTCCAAACAACATCACATCGACAACTGATCTAGAGAAACATCTAAAGAAACAATGCATACAATCATCATTGCTACACCTAACTATAATCAATCATTCAAATATCATGTTAATTATTCATCCTATGCAATATAGTTCTAACTACTACTAGATGTAACAGCTGAAGCGATGATGAGCGTACCTAGAACGAGATAGAGCTTAGTCTGTGTATCAATGACTTCGTAGAGTCGCACGACGTTTGTGTGCTGCACAAGTTTCAAGAAACGCACTTCCTGGAACAGGTGCGCCCTCGATATGTCATCCAACTTCAACTTGTCTATCACCTTTACAGCCACCTGGGAACAACACACAGCAATCAATACACAGATCAATACGTAGTCATTAACAATGATCAATACGTAGTCATTAACAATGATCAATACGCAGTCATTAACATTGATCAATACGCAGTCATTAACAATGATCAATACGTAGTGAGCAATACAGATCAATACGTAGTGAGCAATACAGATCAATACATAGTAATCAACATTGATCAATCATAATGATTAACACTGATCAATACACAAAAATCAATACTGAATAATACAAAGCGATCAATTCTGACCAATCAAAAGTTTTCAACATTGACCAATGATGATGATGATGATGATGATGATGATGATGATGATAGTTCTCTGCCTGAAGACAGATCCTGGCGATGGTTATTTGTCTTACGTATTACTACGCATGACTTTTACCACCGATCCACTAGGATAGATGAGCACTGGTGGGCGGGGAAAGGTCCTTCCCGTACAGGCAATGGAGTGTTAACAATTTGTTAGCAATAAAAACGCATTACCTTCTCCCCGGTGAAGACGTGCTTGGCCGCCTTGACGACGGCATAATGTCCCTTGCCCAGCGTTGCTCCGAGGTCATACAGTCCGGCGATCTGTCCTTCGTAACCGGACTTTGCGCGGCGGTAACTCATTGCGATCACACAGAAACTCTCTCACTCGCCTCATTCGACAGTTCCTCACTCACACAGACATCAGGTTATGATACCTTTTATGTCATACTTGTAAATCTTTCCTCACGAAAATCAAACATAACACTTTCACGATGCTAATAATCACGAGATAAATCTGAAAGAACAATATAGTATCATTTTATGCGAGTCATCATGTCATGTATTGTATACATGTTACAACATAAATTGGTACACGGCTACAACATACATAAATTTAAAAACGTGCCTGCAGTACTACTCCCAAAGTAAAAGTTGGGGTATACATTGGTTTCGGGTCTATGACTGACTCTAGCACTGGCTACAACGTATATTGCGTTGCTACTATCGCAGTCACATTCAAAGCTTATTAAATATTAAATAATTATTAATTATTAAATAGCTTACTGGCTAATTCCACAAAAACGTAGGGTCATCATGCTACGTTAGACTAACATCAAACCTAATTCAATATAAATCCAAAATCCGTTCTTATTGGATCTCACTTTTTCTCTAAGAGCGTAGCAAGCTGGACACATCTGCATTCAATGTTGACTTATTTAAATACGTCATTCAAAATGTCAGGGAATTGTAACATTCAAAATGCACGAGTCCCCCCCCCCTCCTGAATCTTATTTGTCTAGTACTACCCCCATTCCTATAACGACAAATAGTTACTAAACCCTCATCCCCATCCACCCGTCCATTCTGTTCTTCTCTCCCTCCGACTCCCCCTGTTAATATTTAGCCTAATTATTTATTTCTCTAATTATTAAAATAAATTATTGAATAATAATATAAATATTATTTTATTTATTCACAAAGTTTTTAAAACTTTCCAAAAGTTTTCACCAGTCACCATGTGCAATTCTGCAAATCCCAGCCTGCGTACGCAGCTGGACGCCAGAGATAGCAGTGCTTTGACGTCATTACTTCACACGGAACATCTGTGACAAAGATTTTTATAATAAGAAGATGGAGAACACAATAAAATAACGGCTGACATAGGAGAAACAGCCCATCCCACTTT
>JAQFYQ010000077.1:0-23277 GCA_034694885.1 Buchholzia appendiculata | reverse complement strand
AAAAACATTGATCGTGAAGTGCAAAGAGTTCAGGTCGCTGCGTCGGAACTGGAGAAATGTCTACAGAAGCTTTCTACGATATCTGAAGTAGCGCAGGCACTTGACGGCATGGCTGACAAGTTAACACTAATGAAGAGAAAGGTATTACTGCTAATCTTTAATCAGTATATGATGTTTTAATGCATTACATAGAATTAAATTTTGTCCATAGGCTTGTGTTTAATATATAAACCTGTTTCTTTCTCAAGTGAGTGATACATTATTCCATTTCCGTTTTATGTTATTTTTGATTATGCATAACGGAATTTTAAAAAAGAAAAGATGATCATACATTAATTTTGTGCACAATTTGTAATTTACGGATTAATGTTAAACTTGGTTCTTGATCTGTCCCAAATAGGTAGTCTGTAACTTTACATGGATGTTAACTTTGCTATTTTAGCTTAGTTATAAAATGACAGACACGCATCTTTGAGATAACAGCATGCTAAAGAAATAGTTAAGGGCACCGACAACCAATTGTCAAAATAATTTGTTCTTGTAAAATGAATTTAATTTTTTATGATTATTGATCAATTTAGTTTAATTAGCTCCGTTTTACACGCCATTAATTAACTACAGAAATACTAACTTGCAAATCTTATGTAGCATTCACGGTTAGAACAAAGCATAAATTTGAAACAAAGCAACTGAAACAGTAACGATTCTAAAATTATTATAGGCCCTATTTAAAAGATTTAAAAATTGACAAAGGTTTAGAGCTAGTGCATAGCTTGCTGTTATGTTCAGGCAGAGGAAAGCATTCAAGACGAGGTTGAGGTGGCGAAGGCATGCAAACGAAGAATAGATCATCTCAAAGAGAGCGAAAGTCTGTCTCCGGCCGCGCTGAACCAGTGGCGCAAGAAAAGACTTGACCGCATGCTTGTCGAGTATTTCCTGCGTACCGGCTACTACACGACTGCAATCAGGCTTGCGAGACACTCAAACATTGAGGTGCCTTCTGAAATTAGATTGTCACATGCCATTTATTGTTGTGATAACCATGTAATTTATTTAATATTAACTTATCATGATCGTATGGCTCTCAGCCTTCTAATTAATTTGTTTTTGAATATAAACAAATTGCAGATTATATCATGATCTTATGATTTATGATGCAAATTTACTGTGCATGTTTGCGACATGGCTTTGAACTAATACTTGTTGCAACATAGTTGTACTTCAAGTTTGATTCAAATCCTAGAGTAAAATAATTGACTTTGCCTCGACTTTGGCTGTGAGATTGGCCAATTTCGGCCGAGGGGTCATATATGTGAACAATACTCAGTTACTCGCCATATTTATATTGTACGAAGTGCTAGTTTGTTGTTTGTTGTAATAGAAATATTTTTAAAATCTTGGATTAATTAGTAACTTATTCCTTTGAATTGTGTTGGCTGTTATAATATTAGCGTTACTCATATATGAATTTTTTAAACTTCTCTGTGTATGGCATGAAGACGGTGATATGCCGCCTTTTGATATAGTTATATTGTAGTGTCTGTGTTTGAGTGTATTTCTACAACATCACCTACTATAGTAGATGATGTTGGCTTTTATTGTCTAGTGTGATATTATTAGAATTTAAACGTCTGATTATAATTTAATTTTGTGTATTAATTGCAGTTTAGGCATCATATTTCCTCTGGAAATACGATGCCTATATTCCTTTCCTACGGGAAGGACCGTTGGCCGCCCACCTGTGCTCATCTGGCCTAGTCGATCGGTGGTAAAAGTCGTGCATAGTAATACGCAAGACAAATAACCATGGCCAGGACCTGTCTTCGGACAGAGCACTATCATCATCATCATCATCATCATCATCATCATTTCCTCCAGAGAAGGGAACATAAATATCGTGTATATTTGAAAATATAATATGGGTTATATGAATTATTCAGGCGCTAAAAACAAAATGGCATGGTGTAGCATTGGACACTTGTTAGCTTAACGTAAACAGTTTTATTTCTATTTCAGTAGGCCTATAGATTTTTAGAATTTGTTCTGTGAAGTAGACTGTGTATCACTTGTGTGTATAACCTATTGTTTTGCTGCGTTGCAAGTTTATTGGGCTTTCATTTATTCTACTTGTTCTGTTTGTGATACTTTGTGAATTTGTGATGGCCTTGTCACATTTTTTTTATACCATATACAAAATGTTTTTATGCAATTAATATGAAAGCAGCCAGAAAATTGGCTGAAATGCCATGAAATCCAAGCAAACAATTGATACAATATTTTTGAATAATATAATTACAAACAAACCTCTCGCTGTGATGAGTATTATTTACTTGAATGGAAAGTTTTATCTTATTTTGTGTGTCGTTGTTTGTAAGGATTTAACGAACATAGATCTGTTTCTGATGTCGCGTGAAGTCGAGGTTGCGCTTGAGAACAGGGACACATCAAAGTGTCTCGCTTGGTGCTACGAGAATAAGAGTAAACTACGCAAGATGAAGGTACACTGCATTCTTCTCAGTCTGTCACGAGCTACACGTGCTCTATTGTTATTGTTGATTTATGCATATGAAATTTTTGACAATCAGTAGTTAGATTTAATGTAGAGTTTCTACCATAATTTGTATAAATTGATTATCTAATTGACATTTAAAAAAGGGTTTTGTATTGAGTAGGTCCTAATTTTGTACCGTATATTTTATAAATTTAAGCAACAGTTTATGTCAAACACTCTCAGACATGTCAGGTGCCATGTATTATTAGTAGAATCATTATCCAGGATCAGGTTTATCATAAAAGAATTAGTTCTTACTATGAAAAAAATTGTGCATTTGAAATGTTGTGCCTATTTTATTACGTTTATGGAATAAAATGTTTGTTATAAAATCTCTGTTATAAATTAGTTATTATTATTTTATAGTTATATTTTCTTTAGCTGTATTGTATTAACTACACTTATTCACGTCTTTATTCATAGTTAATTAAAGTGCCTGAACACTGCGCTATTCTGTTAGGCATTGTGTCTTTGATTTATGTCAAGTTCATCGTTTACTTGACAGCAGTTGTTGCCTGACTAGCTATCTGTAATATACCGTACTGTATATTGATTTCAAGAAACTAATTTAAGCTGTAATTAATCAGTTTAGAAACTTTTATTAGTAATTTAAATGATGGCTGCTAATGATGTACAGAGCAATCTGGAGTTCAGCTTGAGACAGCAGGAATTTGTTGAACTGATTCGAGCAGGAAACAGAATTGAAGCTGTCAAGTATGTTTAGTGTTACCGTACCTAATTTATTTGTAATAGTACTAGTACTACTAACTGTATTGCTTCAATTTTGTTGACTGTAAACCAAAGATTGCAAACCACTAATGGTGTTTTGGGTGTGGTTATTTTTTATCTTTTTCTTTCAACTTTGATTTTATTTTAAGTTGTAGGTTGTGCATAAGTGAAACTGTGATTATTCACAGACATTTAAACATGACAAAAATTGGTTCTTCATAATCTAGGAGCAGTTTGTTGACATTTCGTCGCAGGGAAAATTCAAGGCTGAACATTTTACTTGTTTGTGCTGTTATATTATATGGTTTGTTTTCTCTCTGATCGATCTAGTTTTGTTGTTATTTTCAATTGTATTATGTGCCATATGATGTCATGAACTCAACAGCAGTAATGTCAGCCTTATAAATACAAAGCTGTAATTCGTCCCTGAAACCTGGTCAGTTGGGAAGAATTCACAATATGCAACATTGTTTGTTATTCACCACGCTCACATAAGTTGTTGTCAGCCATCTTTTGTGACAGGACTTGCTCAGTCTCTGTTCTGTGCCGAAGCGGTTTAGCAATGACCATTGACATCGAGGGAGTAAAAATCTTGGTTGCCAGATTGCAGTGTCATTGATCGAGAAGGAGTTGACCGCAATGGTTACTTGAAAAGTCTGACATTATCCTCTATGTATGTTGACATGTTCTAAGAATGTATTACATTTTGTACTCTACACTCCATATTGTTCTGTGCCTAAGCATGCTTCTAATATGTGTAATTGTTGAATGTGTGTAGACATGCACGAAAGTTCTTTGTGCCCGGTGATGAGATGCCATCCTCTGACTTCCAACATTGCATGGGTCTGCTTGCGTTCCCTGTCGATACAGAAGTCGTTCCTTACAAGGTCAAACCCTCATTCTCTACTCTTGTTTGTCGTTCTTGTCATGCTGTCGTTCTAGTGTGTAATGTTTGGTGTGTAATGTTCTTGTTGAGTTTGATTTAAAGCAATCTTGTTTATTGAAATACTCTGTCTCGTGGCAGGTGCCATTGGTTCACTGCAGTTATTTGTTGAATATACAGTGGGTTGTATTCCGTTGCTTTCTGGACAGGTAATGGACATTGATATTTTATTCAGAGCTACACATATTAACTGGTAGATTATTTTATGTACTTTGTGAGTTTTATAGGTTTTCCGGAGTGCTAGGTCACTCAGGTTCTGAATCACTGAGTGCATGAGGAATTGAACCCCAGCCTTTTGAAGCTTGAGGCGAAGTGTATAACCTCTGCGTCAGACAGGCGCATGATTTTAATAATTATGTATTTATTCTGTGAAAAGTTAAACTGTTAATGCTTACATCTGTGCATAACCTTGTTTGTTGCTTCTTGTTTGTTGGCTAATGGTGTAAAGTGAAATTGTAAGAACTAATAATTCAAGTCATAAAAACTTAACCCACTAATCGATCCTAGTTTAATCGACCCTGGATTAGTCTACCATTTTTTATTTGAATTATTGTGTGTGAGAAACCATTCTATTATGATTATCTTCCTCGTCATTGTTTGTATTGTCACCATGGCTGATAGTTGTCACTCAGCTCAAGTACAGCTTTCTGAAGGTCTGTAACATCCTTGAAGGAAACAACTTTCTAACTGTTTGCTGTTGGCCAATAGGAGATGCTTGATCCTTCCAGCTGGAAGAGACTGATCCAGCAGTTTCGCAAGGAAAACTTCAAACTCTTCCAGATGAGTCATGAACCGGTGTTCACAGTCGCCCTCCAGACGGGACTTTCCGCTCTCAAAACCCCGTATCCTTTTCTAGCAAGTCTTTTTCTTAAATTTTTCATGGCTTCATCATCATCATTGTATTAACTTCAATATTATTGTGCAATATTTCAGGGTTTTGATTTATAAAAACTGGTACAAATACATTTCACCTGTGAGGGTTGCACAATATCAGACAAAATTAGCGGGTATAATCTGTGACATGGGGTCCTAAGCTAGATCAATGAAACATGGGAATAAATGTCGAGTTTTTTAATGTCATGGAGTACATAAATGTTTCCATGTAATCATGGATTGGAACATGGACTTATGCTAAATTGTCGTATATCATGTCATGACGTATTCATGAGATATGTACGTATTACGTATGAGATATGGTCAAGTTGTTCAACGACAGCTGTGCGATCATTTCTTCAAAATTTAGTAAATTTTTCAGTAGGATTCCCTTCTCAACATTAATTTCGCAGGATATGTCAAGCTTATACTGTGTGTATGATGTAAGCTATTAAACGCGATGTGTACTTGACGGCAATGTTCAGACAGTGTTATATGGACTGTGATACCGGTCGCAGTACGTCATGTCCTGTATGCAGTAAATCTCTGAATGGTCTAGCACGGAAGCTTCCGTTTGCTCACTGTGCTCAGTCGCGGCTCATCTGCTCGGTGTCTGGTCAACCATTGAATGAGCACAATCCACCGATGATGCTGCCCAACGGCTATGTCTATGGAAACAATGTAAGAGTTTAGCTTTTTCTAATTTACCCGGGTGCTGTAATTAATGTTTTTGCTATGATATTTTGTGAAGTTATATTGCGAGTTATTTAACATTGGTTTCTTAGTAATTGCATCTGTAATTGATCTTGCAATTGGGTCACTGGGTGCAACTTAAATTTATAGATTTTTATCTTTAAGACTTTTTAGGTAGTTTGCCTTTAGTTAGGCCTATTAGTTTAATTAACCCTGTTGTGTCAAGTGTGCGTGAATGTAATTGTGTTAGATTGTTACTTAATTATTACATTAATCGACTCAAAAGGAATATTATATCCTAAGCATTGTCAAAGTTTATTTTCAAGGTGTGTTGATATAGACAATGGTGATTATCATGATAATGATCATGATATGATTATCTTATGATAACAATACAGGTGTGTATCATGGTTCTTCTGCGGAGTGTAGTAGGGGCTTACAGGATAACTCTATGACCACATTTGTCTAAATTCCGTGGAAGAAATGGGAATATTAGTACCCCGCTCCCGCTCATCGGAAAAGATAGGTAATGCGGCCCTCGTGCACTGAAGCAAACATTTGTACTTTGCTCTTCATATCACGTCCTTGCTCTCTCTTTTCTATGCACTAAAGGCTAATTTTCCCAATTCTATGGTTAGATAACATGTTTGGCAGACTGAAATGAGATTGAACTATATTTAAGCTGTTTGACACATTCTCGTACACAACTTCTTGCAATCTAGTTCAACTGTGCAATGTTGCAAACTGTACAACAGGACTTGTCATATTTGTAAACGGCATTAATTTGCCTGTACATTATAAGCTTATCTTACAATTATCATTATTATTATTTTTATTATCATTGTTGTTGTTGTCATTATCGTATCTTACACTCACTATCACTGTTGTTGTTGTTGTTACTACAGGCTCTGGTGGCGATGGCTGCTGTAAACAACGGCAACGTTGTATGTCCACGCACCAAGAGCGTATTCAGTCTACAAGAAGCGGAGAAAGTATTCGTCATGTAGTACTGACTCAAATACCATACATGACTGTGGACAATCTTGCTGATTTGTACGATGTGATGGCCAATATTAAGTCGTCAGGTTTAGTTCATGGTGAAGATGTTATGCAGAGTTTAATGTGTCAGAAGTCTTAACGCATGAATTTGCAATTCGGTGTAATTTTCTCAATATATTGTTAAATAGTGTGTATTGTATGGTAAATTGTATATTAAAATGTTTGAAAAGTTTCTGCTATATTTTTGAATAATCTGAAAATAGTTTAATTATAATCGTCTGCTGTGGTTTGAGTTTGGTGATTTTAAGGATTATAGATTTATTGATTCATAAGACATGGTTGAAGTGGAGTATTGTGTCTGTTAATGTGAAAAGATTTTTAAGAGAGTTCAGTGGGGTTCGACAGGATGGACAGATCAATTATGGTACCGGTGTGACGCATTATGTGATGTGATTAGGTTTCTCTCTGTGCAAAACTGGATGCCAAAGATCTGCCAAAAGTCAAACTCGTGCGTGAATGTGTGACCTTCAATTAAAATCTAATACTCGTGTGATTTTGTTGTTTCTTTTGTATATATTTCACTTTACTGAGAACAGTCATATGTAAATTTATTTAAAATGACACAAATTGCATTGAATTTTGATTTATCAATTTTATTTAAAATTTTATTGCAGTGTATTGAGAGTGAATTTTGTGGTGCTGATTGAGCCTTCACTGCAGAGTGCTTGGGTACTGTATGTGTTGTATATACGATGCTAGATGATCCACAGAAAAATGTCCGTGTTAGTTGTCAATTAACTAAGTATGAATTAGAAATAGCGTACTTCAGCCAAACTCATTTGGTTGTTAATATCTAGCTTGTCAAATATTATGACATAAAATTAGAAGTGTTATTTGTTTATTTAATTCTCACCGATGCTTGCTACAGTTCGGGTACTGGACAGTGACAGAGCTTCCTTCATAATGGTGTGAATATACCGAACATTGTCTGTATGAAGAATTACCATTTACCTTCTAATTATATGCTGATATGCTATTTAGAATACTGCAATAAACCACTTATCATATTAATGAAGTCTAGTCTTTGAAGGAAAAAATTGAAAATTCAGAAAATAATGCTAAACGATGATGATAACGACAATGAATCTGAACAACTTGTTGCCTGTTGTCTATATGTGCATGACAATGCTTTCACTACAGCGTCTATTTGTTCTGTAATGCATATTCCGAGTGCTCTCTGTCCTTTAGTGTATGTGTAGCTTTGTGTGTCGAGCTTCATGCTCATATTTCTTCTTGTATTATTCGTAGACTAAACCAAACGCGAGGAATTGAACAGACATATTATTTTTTTCTTATGAGTTTCGATGATAGATGATTGAAGAGTTACATTGAACAGTTGTGTTGATACATGATGAACTATGTGTAGATACAATGTGCTGTAAAATGTTGTAAGACTTGTGCGTTGAGATGCAGGTTTAATCCTTAGTTCAGTTTTCACAGGTTTGATTTTTCGTTAGATTTGAACGTCTTGTGTGTGTGCTGTATTGTAGTAGATGTATTCAACTTGTACATTTCATCTGTGCCAATCAGCTGCAGTTGTAGTCGCCTGCAATTGTGCTCAGTCTTGGAGAAAGCTTTTTTTTGTTGAACTTTGAACTTTAGAGTGCTAAATCCAGTGATGTGACCTAGACAGGCAGTTTGTTCGAGATATAAGACATAAGATCGTATACCAAGACACTTGGGTACATGACCTTGACATTTCTCATGACCTTGTCATTTCTCACTACCTTGTCATTTCTCATGACCTTGTCATTTCTCACGACCTTGTCATTTCTCACGACCTTGTCATTTCTCACTACCTTGTCAATTCTCACGACCTTGTCATTTCTCATGACCTTGTCATTTCTCACGACCTTGACATTTCTCTCGACCTTGTCATTTATCACGACCTTGTCAATTCTCACGACCTTGACATTTCTCTCGACCTTGTCATTTATCACGACCTTGTTACTTCTCTCGACCTTGACATTTCTCTCGACCTTGACATTTCTCACGACCTTGTCATTTCTCACGATCTTGTCATTTCTCTCGACCTTGACATTTCTCTCGACCTTGACATTTCTCTCGACCTTGACATTTCCTTGACATTGCTTTTCTATTGTTAAAAACCCAATACTGTAATTGTACACATTCCCCAAAATTATTTAAGAGATCTACAATTAGGCTCTGATACAAATTTCAGGTAAGAAATATCAAGTATTTTTTGTGTAAATGTTTGTATTGTTGAACTGATCTGTTGTCCGGAAAATCACCAGTCTGTCTTGATGAGTCAAGAAAAAAAACAGTTAGACAAATACCAAGACCCTGCGATCTAAGACATTTAGGTTCGGTCAGTAGCCTAGAAATTGAGGTTTAAGACCTAGACACTGAGGTCCATGGCCTGGACACAGAGGTCCAAGACCTAGACATTGAGATCTAAAAGCTAGACATTGAGATCCAAGACCTAGACATTTATGTCCATGACATAGACATTGAGGCTTAAGAGCTAGACACTGAGTGTCAATTCTTGGACACTGGGATTCAAGACCTAGACATTGAGTTCTGAGACCTAGATATTGAGGTCTATAAGCTAGACATTGAGATCTAAAAGCTAGACATTGAGCCTTGATTGAGGTCTAAAAGCAAGACACTGAGAGCTAAAAGCTAGAGATTGGGGTTCTAATCCAATAGTTGAGTACGACGTTTGGAGACCGAGGTGTTTCTTGAACTGTCACGTCACCGGGTAATGTTGTACATAATTCTGTTTAAATTTCTGTTTAACGTTTATTAA
This sequence comes from Buchholzia appendiculata, assembly GCA_034694885.1. Lineage (NCBI taxonomy): Eukaryota > Metazoa > Annelida > Clitellata > Enchytraeida > Enchytraeidae > Buchholzia > Buchholzia appendiculata. The sequence continues at coordinate 13,659 of JAQFYQ010000077.1, read as the reverse complement.
AACTTGCACTGTAAATTATTTGTTGTAAATAATATTACATGATGCATGTAAATTCATATTAGTTATATTTCATCTAGACCCAGTCGCTAAATTTCTCCACGGTCCACCGTTTAAATAGTTTTTGGTAGTTTTTTATCCTCAGAGAAATTTTTACACAAATTCTCCCCCCTCCCACACTCATCAGAATTTTTTAGAAGCGCACGTCAGAGAAGTCTCTCACCAGCCCGGACACTTTAAATTCACCTAATTCCAGGCTGAACCGGATGCCCTTCCTGACGCTCACAATCTTGCTGCTCACCTTGTAGAACAAATGGAGGGACATGTTCGGTCCATAGTACAGCCCGACTCCACCGGGTCTATTGTATTAATGTGTAATTGTATTAAAGAAATGCATGTTGTAAAAAATTAAATTAAAGAAATGAATGTTGTAATGTAAATTAGAGCAAGAGCAAGAAAAAGATTATGGCAGTAAAACTAAATCAGGAGTTAAAATAGATTTGTAAAGTGTAACTACAACACATGTTACATCAGTTTGCTGAATTTAATTAACATGTTCTAGATGAAACACAAATATCACTTTAGTCATGAAATAAAAGTACTGATGATAATATTACTAATGTGCTTATTTTCCATTCACTTACAAATTAGGAGAAAGAAACAGATTATATCTGGTAAATGATCGGATTAATTAAAAATTGTAGTAATTTTGATGTTTAGTGTTTGATGTTAACTCTGGAATTCATTTCCATTACTATTGGATGCTTTCAATCATTCCAAGACCAGATATGTAAAAGTATAAACTGGAAATTAATTTATTTAGAGATGCTTAATGCCTGTTTGTAATGAATATCGGTGTAACTCTGTGATAGTTTGTAATCATAATGAAGTAATTATTATATTATTATAAATCCTACATCAATAGATGACAATGGTTTTTCTAGTTCAAAACGAAAAAAACTTTGAAGAATTGATCTAATCCAGTTTGTATATATATAAATAAATATTACCTAAATTAAGGATCTAGCTGAAGAAGAGCGAGATAAGTGGTCCTGGTAAAATGTCCTGTGATCTATCGTATTTACTGCCAACTGCCCGGTGATTAGACTGACGACTGTGAGTCGTGATGATGATTATACTTTGATAATTCTGGCATTACAAACAGTGACAGTGATAAAAATGTGACGGTGATGAAGGCGTGGTAGTGACTAATGTGTGGCAGTGATTAAAGTGTGACAATGATTGAAACGTGGCAGTGATTAAAGTTTATCAGTGATTAAAGTGTATCAGTGATTAAAGTGTATCAATGATTAAAGCGTGGCAGTGATTGAAGTGTGACAATTATTAAAGTGTGACAGTGATTAAAATGTGACAATTATTAAAATGTGACAATGATTAAAATGTGACAATGATTATACAAAAAAAAGCAAATCAAAACAAGATTCATGCACAGTCGACTAGTGCAGCTGAGCTGCAGAGAATTTCAGTATCGTGAAGTAATTCATGCAGCAACCTGAACTGTTGAAGTACTTTACGCATCAAGCAACTGCTACAAGTACTTCATGAAGTACTTCCTGAACTACTGAAAGTACTTTACTCTTCATGCAACTGTTACAAGTACTTTCTGCAGGTGTGAACTTTCGGACAAGTTTAGATTCAATGAATGTCCGTTTATTCTACGTTTAAATCTTGCCCTGCATTGGTTTCCTCGCTTGCTCGCAGGTCTCGTTGAGAACCTGAACGTCATCGATAGCAATGTCACCTAGGTAGCCTTCCGCCATGATACCCTCAAACACGACCTACAATCAGAACAATGATTAAACAAACAGTTTAAAAGTAAAATATTTATTGTTAGATAGAACGCTGCCTGGCGCTAATCTCTCTCCACAGTCTTCAGCCTGACATAGTGCAAGGCTAAACTAACCGGGGCCAGTGTGCTAGGCAAACATATCAGTTTTCTACCCAGCCTTCTACAGCTAGTACTAATTTATACTGCTTGATAACAAATTTGTATACAGACGACACGAGGCAATTGTGCATACCTGGTGAGCTATCGGCCGTTCTAAATGTTATATCATAGCCTTCTGTGTGTATTGTTTTACCGTGGTTAAAATGTGTTTTTACACAAGACCGTTTGTACAAGTTAATATACATTGTCAACAGATTTCTGTATTGTTTAAAAAAAAATTGGAAACAGAACTTCCATAAGCTGTAAGATGAAATCTGCAGCGAAACTTTCATTGTATAGATTTAGCTGTGAGAGCTCATAGGTGCCCAAATATTTCGTCTGCAGATTCTGTCGAAGCACAGTTTAAAGGTAAAGTAAAGTTATTGATGTCTTCCAAGCAAGGTTGCCTGGGCGCTGATCTCCCCACACAGCCCTCAGCCTGACGTAGTGCAAGCACTGCAAGGTTCACAGGGGCCAGTGTGCTAGGTAAACATGCCAGTTTACCTTCCTTGGCTTTTACAGCGCGTACCAACTTATACTGTTTGGTTACAGCAGGGAGTTATACATAAACAAAGTAATGTTTAAAGTAGTGGTGTTTAAACTAGTGCTGGTTAAAATTTACGATTTCTGAAGTGTCTTGAGATTGAATCTAAAATTATTATTTTTTTATTTAAAGAAGGTTAAGTCAGTTATACAGATTCAATACAGGCAACTGCATCTTTTTAAATTTATTATCATATTGTCTATATTTCGTGTACCCAGTCGGTGGACCAACCTAAAACCGGCGATGAAAACAATCAAATATTCTAATGCTTAACTGATAAAGCTTCAGGCCGTTCGAATATGTCTGTAGGGTATCTATGGGTATGATATATTGGCGTTGTATATGAATCTACCTGATATCCCTGTTCTGCTATGAGTTGTGATACTTCAAGTTGAGCCTTTATCCACACGTCACCTTGGTTACCAAACGCGCGCCACATTGGAGAGGTGTCGATAACATCGGTCTGAAATTATGCACAACAATACGGGCATGGGGTTAGTCAATGATTGATTGGGGTTTTAACGGCATGTCAGCACATATAGGCTATATTGTGCCTTCGCCGCCCTTCGGTGGATAAAAACATCACTTTAAAATCCAAGAGCAATGTAAGTATGAGCTACTATAGACATTATCACATAAAATAGAATTAATACCAAAACAAATAAAATGACAAAAGTAGCAAAAACAATTCAGCAGTGAACAAGTGAACAAATGGGTACTAGTCAAACCATTATCCGTTCTGACTGTTCTTTATTCAGGCATAAACACAAACGTTGTAGTATACTAAATCGATGCAGCAATAGACCAATTTCGGATAGATGATCTTCGCACTTTATTCTTTATTATCTCCGTGTTAAACTACTTCCGTCTTGAAGAAAGACTGAATACAGCCCAGAATTACGCATTAACGTCTCATATTGCTTACAAATGAAATGGCGATATTAAATTATTTGCCTACTATGCGATTTCGTGAAATTATGTGAGTTACTTAATGAATATTATATTATTATTAAGAAGGGAATCTGAGAGGTTTGTGCGCAATTCATAGCTTTTAATGTATCCAAAAGTCTTTCTATAACACGGAAGTAGTTTAACTAAAGACAGTAAAATTGCGTAGATCACTTATCCCAAAACGATCTATTTAAACTCATCACGATGAGTTGGTTGATCGCAGAAAACATAAAAAATAATCCAAAAAATAAATGTTCAATTTTCTTTGGCTATTACTATGCTGAAAGTTTTTATAATTTCATTATTTATTGTGTCCACGCAATCCACCATCATAGAAACGATCATTGCCAAATAGTGCACAAGAGTTCCACTAAAGAGTTCAAATATGTCTCCGTTTATACTATAAGAATCGCCTTCTTAGAAGATATTTACAAATTGATTCTTACACATATCGAGAGCAGTTTTCGCTTCTTCATTATTATTGCAGTATTCTTTCAATGCACGAAACAGCGATGATCACATCATTACCGAAGTGAACTTAACATCGAAAGTAACTTTTTCAGTTGAACAGACCTTGAATGCTAAAGTCTTGTTACTCAGACTTCCCTAGAGACATAGGCGGCGCGTATTAGGGGCATGGGGGCTAAGCCCACCATTTTGAAAGAATTTTTTGAATGTATTTCTCCATCAAAAAAGCGTCGAAGCCCCCCCCCCTCAAATAATTATTTTGTTTTGGTGCGCCGCTACCCCCCCTGCTCGTCAAATTTGATGTTTTTTGGTGCGCCGCTACCCCCCCGCTCGCCAAACAAAATTGCGCGCTGCTACCCCCTCCCATCGCTCGTCAAAAAGTTCAGCCCCAAAATGAAAATGTCTGACGCCGCCTATACCTAGAGATGTTTTGCGCGACCTTCATTTTTAAAAAATGCAGGTGAGAATGAAGTAGGTTTTCAATGCAAATCAATTTGTCGTAAATTTCACAGCGCGGCGCAAAGGGCGGGGATATTCCCGTGCAGTGCAACACACATTGTATACAGACACATTGATATAACGCAGAGACGATGATTACGATAAGCACGGTACGGAGGCGATAAATAGTGAACGGTGCGGAGGTGATAACTAGCGGAATTGATAATAAATTGATAAGTAATACGAACCAGAATGTATACGTTTAGCGTGCCGATATATCGGCCGTTCATGTGATAGAAAAACTGCAGACATTGCTCTCCCGTTCCGTGATACCTGGTGGACAGCATCCGCGCTGTGCTTTCTTTAACCGAGCTCCTCGCATCCACGTACATGTAATAACCTGGAGACAGAGAGATATAAGAGATGAGAGTTTATGCATTGCAAAGTTAACCGTTGTTGGATAAATCGTCTATGGGCTTAGATTATTAAATATTGATATCAACAACTATGAATTGGTGTAAAATTCTTGAAGTTTCTTCACACAAAAGTAGCACATTATTTGATATTTTGTGTTCTGTGCAGTTGTTCGAAAGGGAACATTTCCTGCAAAATAATGTGCACGCGACGCTGCTTAAGGTGTTACTAGCTCATTAGGCCTTCTTATGCAGAAAAGTAACGGGAAACCACTTATACTCATTAGATCTCTAAGTGCATCGGTAGCAAGTGTGAACTAAATTTAAATGGGAATCAATATGGGTTCACATAATTTCGTCAGTGGATCGGTGGCATTGCCGCATGCGATATATCACGATTTGTCTCATAGTACGGCATGCATTAATTCAGCCATAATGTGAAAAAATAACTTTTTATAAAAGTTGTGTAATAAGTTATGTAATAAGTTATTACTTCTGTCTTGTGAATTATTTTCAAAATGTATGGCTATCGCCATTTTTTCACACTGGATCAAAATGTGTCTTTTGATCACCATGTTACCAGCGTTCTTCAGGCAAGAAATGTTCACCTTAGAGCACTGCCTGTACCGTACCTCAACAAATCAGTCGCCAACACAATCGCCTGCAGTCTCGTAACACCAAGGCTCGATTAATTATTGCTACTTATTATTCTTCGGGACCTCTGATCAGAAGCTGGATAAACTACAGCGCGTTCAGAACGATCTCGCTCGTGTGGTGGCTGGTGCGAAGGGACGTTATCACGTCACTCGATTCTCAAGGACCTGCACTGGCTACCCATCGAGCAGAGAATTGCGTACAAGGTTACGCTAATCACGCACAAGGTTGTTTATGAGCAGCAGCCTCAATACCTCACGGGACTCGCCGTCAGATACCAACCGACACGCCCACTACGGTCAGTTTTGAAGTGTCGGGTGGCCTATCAATCCTTGCCAGACACCAAGAAATGCTTCCGGGCCTTCAGTGAAGCCTCACAGGAGGTCTGGAACTCGCTTCCAGTCACGACAAGGAATACTGCACTTCTGAGAACTTTTAAACCGAACCTCAAAACTTATTTATGCGATGTTGCGTATCGTGTGCAACTCATTATTTGCCTGCGCATCTGATTGTCACGGCACGTAGCGGAGCAGCGAAGGAAATGGTACATGCAATCATTGAATAATAAACTAACACTACTCTTTGTTTTTCTGATAATTAAGCCCGAGTAATATTATTATAAGACTGATTTCGGCGTTTTCTGATAACATTATTTGTTTTCAGTTAAACCAAATACGAAACACCGCGCTTGAGTTCCAAATGACGCTTTGATAATTTGATTATGCTAGAATTTAAAATATACTATAGTCTATTAATTATAATTTAATTAAAATGTCTTGCACTCAACTACTTTAAATCATTCAATTTCATCTAGTAAGCTTTATAGTTCTGTTGCTTTATTTTCATTATGAAAGTGATAGAACTCGGAGCATTGCACTCATCAATTCTTATATTTTAAATGAAACCGTTACTTCGGGTGTTTATGGAAATTTAATAGAAGTAAATGTAAAGCCTTGTTGCGAATGACATCATTAATAATTTTTCATCTGTTTTTCAGACGTACTTTACTTTTTGTATTCATTTATTAGGCTACAACATGCCGATAAATGAAGTTGTTCAAAAATATCAACATAATGCATAATGCAATAATGTACTGATTAAACTTAAAATTTTCTAATCTATATTTTACTTTGTATTTGTTATCAACGAACCAGGGTGTAGACTGTAGAGACAGAACAGTTAAATGAACAGTTTTACACAATACATCAGACGATTATCATTACGATTACGATACCCATTAGTTACGCACGATCCCCAAACCAAATCCCTGTTGGGAATCAGAACTAACCTTTGTTATTGGCACAGGTATGATCAGCCGAAGGTCCCGTTGAGACAGAAGGAGACTTTGCTTTCCATCGAACCCACGTGGGACTGTCATCAGCGGACTGCTGAGTGAACCCGCAAATATCGGGATCTTCAAACCCACAGAATCGCGACGTCTTGCCTAGAATTAGATAGCAATATAAAACTCTTTATCTTGGCCTAATTTTATACATTTTAGACTTTAGTTGAATCTTGATGAGAGTACTATGCTAAATCATAGATTTATATCATGTACGGCCAGAGGCACATACAGTATACTCGCACGCATACAGGGTCAGCTTCAAAAGAACGGAGGGCATGCATGCGCACAAGCGTATTTATGCTTCCTTTTCCGATAAGGAGCACAAATATAACGGGCCGAGGAAGGCATTCAATGTATCATGCATTCTAAAATCTAAATCGGCGGGAGAGGCGCCGATCTTTCCCCCATCCCTGATTCCCTTGGTTAGTGCCCTGCTAGGTCCTAGCCCTGCTTGTACGTGTCGATGCTCTGGCCTAAGGATCCCGTGATTTGATGGCACCAAATGCAACCATAAAGTTATGACAAATATCAAAGTAATTAAAGGGAGTCCATTTGAAAAAATAATAATTAAAAGCTTAGCTCAAGCTTAGCCATCATTAACTCAACTTTACTGAAACCTTAAATAATTTTGATTAGAGTGAACTTATTGGCATACAACTTGATCCTCATGTCTGTGAATTAAAAGAACTCGGCGTTGAAATATCATTTAAACGGCAATAATATATTTTCATAAATCTTTTGGCATAACTCTTGGTTAACGCACAGGCAGAATTGATCCTTTTAAGCATCGAGATAGTAAATTGCACAATGAGTCAGTGTCACTACACACACTTCACACAACATAGTAGACTATCCAGCGGCCTCACAATGAATGGTTATTATTACTCGACAAGCCCAAGCCGGGGTTTACCTTTGCGGCTACTCAATTAGTATATATTTATGATTTGAGCTTAATGAGATTAGAACCGAGTTTACCTTGCTGACAGTCAAGCAGCTTTCTCTCAGTAGTCTTCATCAGAGCAGACAGGTTGGCGTGCTGCTCGCTGAGGTTCGCGTAATGACCTTGACACTGTTCCAGCTCGCGTTCCTTCACACGCAGACGTCCCAGCTCTTCCACAGCCTCGTTCAGCTGACGTCGCGTCTCCACAGACTCACTGACGCTCTTCGTCAGTTTCACCTGAGTCTCGACCAGTTCACGCCTGACTGCTTCCAACTCAGAGTCAGCGGACGTTAGGCTTCCTATTAAGATTTCATTCGAGGACAGCGCCTCGGCCAGCTGTCTTTCTTTCTGCTGAGATTTTTCTGTTGCTAGAAGGACGTAATGTTCGGTCAGGTTGAGGTTATCCTTTGCAATGCTTATCTGATCATCAGAGTCTCGCAGATCACGTCTGCAGTTAGTCAGCTCTTTGCGTATACTGCTGAACTCTTTCTGTAACTGACTTAGCAGAACCTTCTCGTGCCTTTCCGTGCCTTCATCCTTCAGAGTCTGGGTGTTGACGAACAGGTCCGAAGCTGTCTTGTACGATCCACCAGATCTGTTTTTGAATTTTCTTTTGCTGTCCAGTTGCGATTCCTTACTGTACTGCTCTATGTTGTTTTGACTGGAAGATGGAGGAAGGCTTTCTCGTTGTTGTAACGTTACGGCGCTTAGTTTAACTTCGAGACTGTCGAGTCTTCTAGAATGATCGTTCTTTAGGTCGACGAAATTGCGTTCCAGTTCGGCAAGTTTGTCCTTGTGGTCGTGCCGGATCAGTGTCTGTCTCGATCCCTGGAAGACACTGTTGGAACATGTGGACGCGGAAACTGTGATGTCATAGGTACAACCGTCGCTGGCTGCGGTACACTTGGTACTGAAGTGTACCGGGTCTGGTACACTACCGACAGCGTACCAACTTCTCTCTAGGACGCATGCGCAGACGACTACCGCAGATATCCATGGATTGAACATGTTGAATAGTCTTATCAAAAACCTTTAGCAAATTCTATAAGACAATTCTTGATCGTATTTTGGACAAGATTTCGTTAGCCATAGTGATGATTACGGTACTTAGGCAAATGATTTTTATAAGAACCCATATTTTCTATTAACCATCCATTATATACATTGAATTGATATAAACGACGACGAATTTAAATTTAAATCCGTATAACTCGCAGAAACACGAAGCCAGCAATTACTTTCGCCTTTAAATGATTGAATTTATTGTAGTAAATAGGCCCACCAATTACTTCGTCAGTTCCTTTACTTCTGTACCATCATCATGATAATTGATTCTAAAAATGCATGTCTATGTCAAAGACTAAACACTGAATGATTAAAGCTTTTTCAATAATTTGCTTTCGATTAAAATATCGATCTCTTCTAAAAATATCCATTAAGTAACAGTGAATACTACAAAATTTTGAACAAAGAATTGAAAGTTACATAGGCCTATAACGCGAAGCGAGCTATTCCTCACTGCAGCAGAGACGCAAACAAAATAATGACAACATCCGCTAGGCCTTCTTCAGTATATCCATCAGTAAAGATTTGAACTTCAAAATCGTTGCATTAAACGATATACCTTTAATTTTATTGCATAGCGAAAAACATTACGAGTTATAAATATGAATTTATGCTGCAGAACTTCTGACGCTAAACACAGAATCGCAAAGAATTGATTTGTACTCGTGTCATATCCGCCGATAAAAACTCCAAATCGCAATCTGTAGTTTTATTAGGCTACATACACTGTCGGCGTACTGATAAAACATAACTGGTAATTGTTCTAGCAGACAAAGAATGCTGCCACATTCGTCTTGCAAATAGACGATCCAGCCGACACCGTCCGACCAGCCGCCACGGCTTTACAGCCACGGCATTACAATACGATGCAAAACTTGCAATCCGACCTGCTACTCATGTCAGCCAGGCGTAAACATCACTTGATTCACGAATCAACAGGACATACTGATGTTTGCAAAGTCGTAAGTTACAGCTGCAGCTGTGGCAGAATGTACATAACAGATTGGGATGCAAGCAAGTTTTTGTTTATAATTCGAAGAACCTAACACCTTTTACAGAGACTGGCGAGTGATCACAAGTTATAGCCGAAGGGCAACTTGGTTAAAAAGTGTGCGTTTCAGCTTTTGTATGCAACAAGTAGGGCAACGCAAAGCACAGAATTATTTTCTAGATTTGAGCAATAGCATGGACGTCTACAGTAGTGCACTAAAGAATATTTTGAACTATAATTTGCTTGTGTTCATCACTAAAATAACTGATTATAATAATTTTTACAATCAAGATTACTAACAAATGCACTACTGATTGGTCCTAATCATTAACGAATATTAAATTGCAATAAAATTAATTGAATATTCGAATAAAATCAAATATAGTACATCAAATATTCGAGTAACCAGCGGTGGGTGATGGGGCATCTAAAAAATACTACAGCCAGATGCATTGTATTTTATCTCATGGAATTTTCATGTAGACTGAACACTGTCAATCCACTAGTAGCTTACATTTACGCCTACTAATAGACCCCGGCGTATTACAAAATCGTGACACAAAATCTAAATTGATAACTGAACGAATACCATGCTGGCCATTGTTTTTTCTTCAAGAAACGCGCTGCTTATAAGTTATAACACCGGTCATCATCCAAATGTTGACAGAACTAAAGATGTTCTTTATTGCATTATTTGATCTAGCCTGCATGTTAAATAGACTTTTAAATGCACCTTGATAGTCTATAATTTTCCTGCTTTCACCCCTCAGTAATTTGAGCCCTCAGTAAACTGTTCAATGTATACACAATAATAAAGACTGACAAGTTGACAACTCCTGAATATTCTTTCATAATTATTTCTATTGATGTCTTATTATTCTTTTCGCTTATTTCTCTTCCTGCTGTTTCTTTTAGTATACATAATCAGAAGCTTACAATATTTACGTTTATAAAACTGTTGATAAGACGTGAGAAATCAAAGCATTTAATCTCAATAATTCATATTATTCGATAAGATTATTATTGTATTATCGACGGATGTTATACTACACTTGTATACACCATATTACAGTATTAACCGACATATAGCAGACCTACACTGTGGTCCCTATAGCAGACTTTTAAACATGTGGTATAAGCACCCGGCTGCGTCGTGCAAAGTTTTTTATTAGTTTGTCGGAACACTAAAGCAAACTTTCAAAATGCTATAAATTTTGTTCTCTTGATGTCCTCAAAATAGGACCGCCCTGGAAAAACCTGTGGCCCAGCGCAAACACATTTAATCTTCATTTAAACTGGCGTATATTTAGTGGAACACTTCTGAGCTTAGAGCTGCAGTACTTGGCAGCTCTTCAATTAGTCTAGGCCCTGGGGCTCTCTTTACATCGGCCTATAACTTTCTCGCCAAGGTAAACTAACGAATCGAGCGCAGAAACGAGATCGTTAATTTTCCTATTTCCGAGGATCGGAGGCGTCAACGCTGAGAAGTTTTTCTCGCCAGTCAGTCAGAAATTTGTCGACACTATCGGGCGCCTGTCGACTGGCACCAGTGGCGGGCCCAAGGAGGTAAGGGCCAGGGCGAGTCTGTCGTCGTTTCGACTGGCACCAGTGGCGGAGAGGCAAGAGGAGGGTCATGGTGCGCCAATCGATAGGCCCCAGTGGCGACCCCAAGAAGGCTCAAGGACCACGGTGCAGTTGCCGACTGGCACCAGTGGCGGGCCCAAAGGGAGGATGGCAAGGACCTTGGTTCACCTATCGACTAGCTGGCCCCATGGTGGCGGTCCCAAGAGAGAGGGGCCTGGACCAGGAAGCGTCTGTCGACTCACACCTCCGCAACCTCCAAGATGAATCGATTGTACTATGGCTGCTGTAATTGACAACATATTCCGCTAGGCGGTCACTAAATCAACGCTGCAAACGACTACAGCTTCACAAGTAAAACAGCACACATAGAAGCGCGCATACATGATATAAAACTCAACGCACATTTTGCACGCATTGAGTTTAGACGAATTGGGTTAACTCTAGCAACATTTTCTGTCACTATAACAAAGGTAACGTTCCAGCTTAAATTAAATTCAATAATTTGTAACGTGCAATCATGCAGTGCTGAAAGTGACGGGGAGGCAAGGTAGTCGAGATCTTTCATCTCTCGTTTCCATATGGCTCGCTCAGAACCATATTCTTATTACGGTTCTCATGCATAGAGCCTCGAGGGATCCACGACTTCCAATTTTAATATAACACTAAAACAATGATTATATTTATACAATACTTCGAGATAGCAATCGTGTTATTTTGTTTTGGTATGTATCGATTGATCAGTACTATAATCTAAAATCACATACATTTTCTCAACTAGAAGAATTCCGCCTTGGGGAAATTACGGCATTTCTGTTGCAATTTTGGAATGACAAATAAATCCAGTTTTGATTGATTGTTTGCAATGTATACATTTATAAAACACACACTTGTAGTAACTCGTCACAATTTTATACTAATGTGTATAAATGACTATTAGTCTAAATCCTTATTTTCAGCATAGCTATGGAAAATAAAATAATCCTTAAACCTTAATTTGTCAAGATTCAGAGAGACGTTACAAAGTAGATTATGTGAGAAATTATGAAATATCAAGTCAGGCCAAGTTTATCAAGTCAGGCCAAGTTTATCAAGCCAGGTCAAGTTTGTCACTTACAGAAGATCATTACTGAATGCTCACGTATCATGACTGCATGCTCACTTACACACCATTATCACTAGGAGTATACATAACCATCGTTACTGCATTCTCACTTCAATATGGGGTAACACCGTAACAGTACTTTATGTTGTCTGTGAAATATTTTCCTTTCCATGTATTTTTATATTATGTATTAATTTTGATACATACTTTGGAGTATCAGTGAAATTTATTAACTACCAAACTAGCCTATTACATAGTTGTAGACAAACAGGGCCATGGCCAGGATTGCAGTTTGCCTTTTTAAAAATGTGACGACATTTTCTCCAAATTTTTATTTGAAAGATTTGGGCTTAAAAATGATATTTTTCAAAAACTTGTTACAAACATAAATTTTAAGAAAACATATTATTTAAGGAGGAGGGTTATGACCCTCCCCTTCCCATATACGGCCGTGTAGACAAGTATGCATCATAAGGAACCAGTGATGACATTAAGAACATGGTTAATGACATAATCAATCAGTTAAATTTTGGTTGAGTATAGGGTGGGGAAATTTTGCGATTTATGGGCGGAAATAGGGAATGGCAAAGGTTGGGAACCCCTGAGCTATGGCAGTGCTGTAGTCCTTGGCCTTGCTGCTTTGCCTCAAGGCTGCCTTGAGGCACTTTACTGCCTTGCATTGACCAACTGTCCAAATGTCTTACCTTTCCTTGGAAAAAATGCCTTGCCTTGCCATGGCCTTGGGAAAATTGCATTTACTATTTCAAGGCATTTATGCATTAGCATCCTTTGAAAAAGAATAAATGTTAAAAAATGTGCTTAAAAATTAGCTAAAAATCATATCTTGTACAATTTCTGTACAAACTATTGTCCAAATACAAGTTAAGATGCAAATACATAATTGTTCATATTAAATTTTGATTTTCTAAGCTGTACACACTATTAAACTAGGCTATAGGTCTATAGTAAACACCTATTATGCATTTTCTTTGCCCACCCATAACTTACCATCACACCAAATGATACTTGTCTAATCTCTCACTCGTTCTCTTTCTTTCTGTCTTTCTTTGTCTGTCTTTGTATCTATATAATATGTGACTTTCTTTGCTGGCCTTCTCCCGATACTCGTTTCCCTTCTGTTTCTGCACCAGAGACATACAGAGAGGGAGGGACAGTAGAAATTAAACAGAGTGACTTGGAAACAGAAAGAGAGCGATAT
>JAQFYQ010000076.1:0-23349 GCA_034694885.1 Buchholzia appendiculata | reverse complement strand
TGACAGAAGTTTGCATCAAAGTAACTGTAATCAACTTTACTGTCACCAAAACCGGACTTGAAGATCAGCTACTAAGGTTTATCATTCTATTCAATGCTTATGTCTCATTTTGAAGTTGTTTTAAATTTAATCGTATTGATCAATTCTATGCATTTAATTGTAGCCTAAATATAGACCTACCACCTTATTAGTTATGCACAATATTATTTCTTGTCAATTTGAATCTAAAATTAAGGTAAATAGTACCGGGAATTGCTTTGTGTTAAATTATGATGATGTCATATTAAATGATGAGAACCTATGTGATTTGTTACAATGATCACTGTCTGCATTAATAATATTTCTCTTTCATTTCAGTGCAGGTTACACACTATCCTTCGTTGGCTTTTCTACAAGATATATTTTGAGATTCTTTCACTCCACTTTTTAAATATCTCTTCACTTTCAGATTATCTTGATTAGCCCAATTACTAACAGATTCATTGAGTTATACTGTTATTAGACAACAATCTAAAGAATTTATTAAAGTAATTATTTTGTATCGCGTTTGCTTAATGGCAGTTGGTTATTTAATCAATAATCTCAATTGATATAATCAATTGATAATAATCTTAATTGATATGCTTATTAGTACTATTTATTTTGAAAATTATTATCAGATCTTATTTTAGTAAGTTCTCTTATAGTGGCACGCATGAGGCCACTATAACCACACACTTGCTACTAAATAATAACATGAATGGGAAACTAGGTCGTCACTGCTTCGACAGCATGGCTCGATGTGTGATGTGTGATGTGAATTTATGTGTGATGTGAATCGATGTGTGATGTGAATCGATGTGTGATGTGAATCGATGTGTGATGTGAATCGATGTGTGATGTGTTTCAGTGAATCGATGTGTGATGTGTTTCAGTGAATCGATGTGTGTTGTGCGATTTGTTTCAGTGAATCGATGTGTGATGTGTGTTGTGAATCGATGTGTGATGTGTGATGTGAATCTATGTATGCTTTGTGATGTGAATCGATGTGTGATTTGTTACAGTGAATCGATGTGTGATTTGTGATGTGAATCGATGTGTGATTTGTGATGTGAATCGATGTGTGATGTGTTTCAGTGAATCGATGTGTGATGTGTTAAAGTGAATCGATGTGTGATGTGTTAAAGTGAATCGATGTGTGATGTGTGATGTGAATCTATGTGTGATGTGTTTCAGTGAAGTTGTTAGTTTGGAACGTCCAGACTTGGAGGAACAAAGGAATCAGTTGATTGTCAAGATCAATGCTGACAAGAATCAACTGAAGGCAATCGAAGATCGAATTTTGAAATTGCTCTTTGAATCCGAGGGAAACATCTTAGACAATGAGGAATTAATTAATACTCTTAACGATTCCAAGGTAATAATTTAACATTCTTAATTATTTTCATTGGTCACTTTTTCTTGCACTGTTGTCTGCTGTTTATCTTACATATTAGGATTGAACTCGGTTTGTTATGTCATGTGACTATAGAATATGATGACTGATGTGGATTATGAGCTACAGAAATAATATTTATCATTTAGATCAATTTATACACGTTAACGCGACTTGGACGTCATCAGACAGAATTTTGCCATGCAAGCTCAAATTGAGCGGCAAATTTGGGGCTTTTGTCACCCTGTTATTTTGGCTGTAGTAAAAGAAAATTTTGGGGTTGAATCACCATCCAAACATTATCAATAAGGTTACATCATTTGTCGTTGGAGAACCTGGCGAGGTCCATTGTAATGCCTGACAAGATCACTGGGCATCCCAACTATACTACATTAAACATTTACAATTATTTTACAGCATTTTAATTTTAAACCAATGGATTGCTGTAATAGGACAATAAACATCATTTATTTAGTTAAAGGTTGAGCAATGTATATACATAGAATTGTGAATGCTTGTTATCTGGCATTAAATGCAGTCTAACCCATGAGTGTGGAAATTGAAGTGCTTATCAAATTTATATCCAATCTTCATGATCAGAGTGCAAACTTCAACCCCCTCGGCTCTAACATGGTTTTTTGATCATTATATGATGATCTATAGTGATGGAGTCCTGAGCTTTGATGCTTTCAAGACACATTTGAGGCATTTAATTACCTTGCTTTGCCTTATTCTTGGGAATAATGCCTTTCCTTTAATTTTGAAAGTGCCTTACTTTCTTGTACATTGGCCTTGGGAAAAATCATGCTTGGCCTTGCTTTGCATTAAGCAAACTCGAAAAACGCCTTGCCTTGAAAAGCATTTTCAAGAATCCCTTGATCTTGAGAGTATTGCCTTGATTCCATCGCTGATCAACCAACACCTGATCGTCACATAGTGAATGCATAAACAACATTGAAGGGTGAGACCGCCCACCCTGGATGGACTAGAATTTGTGGCCATTAACCGACTTGTTTGTGTGATTTACAACCATAGCAATTTATGATTTTATAACACAATTTTATAATTGTTTTGTACAATAATTTTTAACATTACATTGTAATTATATATAGTTACATCTTCATTGTGTCGTTGTTGTGTTGTGCAATACGTTAATAATTGATCTATTAGTTACTCTAATTTGATGGCATGGTAAAATTTGAGTAACAAATTGTGGATAACTTTAGTGATGTTTCAAGTTATTGTCAGTTTGAGGTGTTTTAACAATGGTTTCTTGTACGGCTACTTGAATACTTGAATACTTGCTGTTTGTAGTTGACATCAGGAATCATATCGGTTCGTCTGAAGGAAGCCGAGGCGACAGAGGAAATGATAAGTACAGCTCGCGAGGCATATCGAGTGATAGCGACACGAGGCAGCATCATGTACTTTGTTGTAGCGAACATGACGGAGGTTGATCCTATGTACCAGTTTTCTCTCAAGTACTTCAAGCAGTTATTCAGCAATACGATCCAGAACAGTGAGAAGCAGAAGGACTTGAAGAAACGTTTAGCCACACTCCTGTCTGCCACAACTGCTAATGTCTATCGTAATATCGCAAGGTGGGCTAATTCTACTCTTTACATTTATCAGTTATCGGGGAGTAAAAGAATTGAATGGGTTTAATATGTATAAATTTATTAGGTATTAATAATATGAATTTAATATGAATTTAGATTAGCAATTAACTTTTAGTCTCATAAATGTTCATTGATATATTTTGTGATCCATGTTCTCTATTGATTCAACTACTTTTCTTGAGGCTGTTAGAGATTCAGCTGAGATTGCATCATGTTTGCATTAATAACAATATTAAAAAGAACAAAAAATTTGGTGCAGTAAGTTTGCAAATTTAGTATATTTTTGTTTTCTAGGAATTTAGTAAGCACTTTAGTGGAGCTAAGCTGGACTGAGTCATGAAGTAATTAAATATCTTTATGTGTATAACAAGTTTACAATCTGTCCTATGCTGAGTGCTTGGTATAACAGAATAATTCTGAAATAATTAACTAACAAATTTTAAAATTTTATAAATTACAACTAAGTGCATTTAATCCATGTACCTAAAGAATTCTGTAATTTTGGATTATATTTTGAATGAAGTAAGAATTATTTTGATGCAAACTTTTATGTGTTCCTTCTCTTTGTTCTTTTAAATTTCTTTCATTACAGTAGTTAGTAGTAGAGCAGTAGAATTTAAATTTTTAAATTGAGGATGAAATATTTCAGATAAACAGATACACGAGATTGAATTATCAATCTGGGAAAGAATTGCGCCGTCTTTGTGACTCGATAGTTTTACAATCAGCTTGTTCAAACTTTGCGTCTCATTATCTTCTAACTTTTCGTTATAAGTTGCTTGTAGCTGCTGAGAATTTTGTTTGAATGCAATTGTTTATGTTCTGAGAATAATTTGATTCACAGTTCAGTGTTGTTTTTGTTGTAGAGGATTGTTTGAGAAGGACAAACTTGTCTTTTCGTTCATGCTTTGTGTCGACATCATGAGAAACGAGAAGAAGATCTCGACTGAAGAGTGGAATTACTTCCTCAGAGGTGCTGCTGGTGCAGTCATCAGAGAGATGGTAGAGAAACCAGCTGTTGCCTGGCTGTCTCCTCTAACATGGTCCAGGGTTGTAGAGTTGGAACAACTACTGACTGCATTCCAAGGCATTCAGAAAGATATCGCATTGACACCATGTTGGATTCAATATGGACCTGTTCTTGTCAGTATTTACCTTGTGTAACTATATTTAATGCTTAGTGCACTGTGAATCTCTATACAAGGGATGGGAATTGAAATTAATATGGATTACGTTTTCAATGGATAGATATTGTATTTTCAACGTTTGAATAAGTTTCATGTTAAGGATTTCTCTGAAGTCGATTTATTATGAGCACAGCCCAGTGAAGTCAGACATTACAATGGACTCCACGTTTTTGACCTGATGAGCAGCTCATCAGCTCAAGAAAGTGGAGGAGCATGGCGAGTCATCATCAATCACTATCAAGTTGCTTGATCATGATTTCAACCTGATGAGGTCGTTGATTTCAAGAAGGGCATTCACCCGTAAGCAAATTTTGTATCGTTACCTTCGGAATGCTCATGAAGTGCACACTTATGTAGAGTTGTTGCTCACCTTTATATGAGTGTGCACTCCATGAGTGTTTCTCAACTCGTGAATGCAGTGTCTCATTACATCTCCTTCCCAGTGCCATTTAAGAAATGTTAATGTTTGGTAAAGTCTGAGTCTGACAAAGAAACATGTCTGACATTTTCTATATAGAACATGTCTAGAAAGAGACACGGACAAGAAGCGAGGATGATGACATGAAAGCAGGGTTATAAATACTAGTAGTGTTGATTTTATTAATTTATTATGAATTTAAGATTATTTACGACTAATGTTGCTTTTGAATATCGTCATCATTCACTATTGTGAACTATTTATCATGTTCATTGCTTATTGTTTAATATAGATCTATTACTGTTGTACTGTCAAATATTGAAGAATGATTGCCATGGAATAACCGTAGATAATTGCCATGGTTATATGAATATTATGTAATTAAGTTGCTGACAGTATTTCTATGACCCGTTTAGGTCCGAGCAAATCCTGAATCTTCAAACTCGTATGGACCTTTGCCTGCTGTACCGGCTGGGCTCAACCAGCAACAAAGCCAGGAGTACGATGGCAGAGTCAAAGGCCACTGGGACCTCAGACTGACAAGCTTTCAGAAATTAGTCTTCATTAAGGCCTTTAAAGAAGAAAAGGCAACTGAACTTACTAATATACCTTAACTTACTAGATTATATATGTTTTGTTCAAGCATCTTGCTCATCAGTTATTTGAAGGATGTTATTAATGCTATTTAATGATATTGATGTATTTTTTTTCGTCGCGTAAACAAACGAATGTGTATAAAGAGCGAACATGATTAGTTTGTGGTTGCTATGATTCAGTTGCTGATTCGTTGGATTGGCTTTAGTGCGGTTATAATAATAGGTAAAGCTTTATTCGTCATCTTCATCACATGGTCATAGTCTACTTTACACTTTGTAAGTGGCTGCGCCTAGCGCAACTATGGACTTTAACTTTTGTGATGGTGATTATGATTATCCCAAAAAAGTAATGGTGATTATACATAGCAATGATCGTAAACTGTATCAGTATATTACACTGTAGTGTAATCTCAAAAATTGGTTGCACAGTAATATTGTCCAGTTTTAAGTTTGAATAAATCGGTATTCAGCTTGAGAGTTTCAAAATTGAATAATGTATATGTTAACCTATTTTTAAAATCATTATTAGTTAGTAATTATTCATTATTGGATATTAGTCCAATAATATCCATTATTGGACATTATCATCATCATTACTAGTTAGGTACCTTTACTTCCCCTCTCCTCACGGAGTTAGCACTTGTTCACTTGTCTTTTTTGCCTCTGAGCTTAGTCTTTCATTTTCTCCATGCCTATATATTTTAAGGCATTCAACGTTCGCTTTCTACCTTTCCCAATATTTATGTTTTTCATGCTACAGTGTACTGACGAGACTAAAGACTTGATCACCATCAGTATTTAACATTCGTTCTTATTGTTTTTGTCAGTAAGCGTTTCTCATTTTATTAAAGGTGTCCTTTGTCAATCCAGTTCGGGCTTAGGTGTCACATTCTCTGAAAGTCTTGCTATAAAATGTGTAAACTTCTTTAGCTCTTCAACTCGCCACTCAATGCTGTAATTCTGAGCTGTTGAAGCAATATTTAGGTTTCAAATGTCAAAATCAATAATTCTCTGTTTAGTAATATTTCTCTGTCAAGTTTCGGCCACATTTTTTATTAATTATAATTGTTGTGTTGTGCAGGTTGTATTTGCCGTGACAGATTTCGTAAAGGAGAACTTAGGACAGCTATTTATTGAGCCTCCACAAACAGATCTGCCGGCACTTTATCTCGATATGTCTAATGTGACTCCACTAGTTTTTGTACTCAGTACTGGCTCTGATCCCATGGGCGCCTTCCAAAGATTTGCACGTGAAAAGAATTATCAGGACAGGTAGTTTTAATTGGTCATTAGCTTTAACATAGTATTATTTTTTATTTCATTTTATTCTTCAAATTAAATTCTGGCATCGTGATTGACTTCTCTGAAATCTGTAAAATTAATTTATTACATCAGACTAGCTGCTCTCTCTCCCTATCTATAGTTTGATTGACCTATCTCTAAAGATACACATATTGGGCGGTTATGTTTAGAATACTTTTGAAATTGTAAACATTGTTGTCACATTTATTCTTCAAGCAGAGTTTATACATTTTGTACTGGCATCTTATCCAACTTGGCAACTAGGTCAGCTGTGTGATTTATTTATCACTGGCATTGATTACAACAACTTTATAATGACATGCCACTCACTATCGTAGTCAGCCGGTTAAAAGTTTAGCCTTGAAGCAACTGAAAGAGAGGATATATGATTCTGGACCTTGTTACTGGACAAGCATGAACACTGTCAGTCCGGACAGTTTCACAGGCACACAGCTAAGGGAGGATTGAACAGCTCATTTCTTCAGAATTGCTGGATTTGTGGTTTGCATAGAAAAAGTTCTTGCTTCATACTCATCACAAAATAAATTTCTTGTGATAAGAAGGGAGACATTTAACTACAATCTAAATTGTTAGATAAGTGTGCTTAAAAATTATAAATTATTAATATTTTATTAGTTTTAAATGTGGTAATATATTTTGATGCTTATGTTAATGACATGTGTTTATTTTGTCAAAGAATCCAAGCAATTTCATTGGGTCAAGGACAAGGGCCAATAGCTGAAAAACTGATTGCCAGTGCTTGCAAATCTGGAGATTGGGTTTTTCTTCAGGTTATTATTATCTTTATTATTTATGTATCTTTCAACACGTAATTTTTTTTGTTAAATCAATTAAGCTAAATTTTAATAATCTGATAACAGTAACCGAATAATATCAAAGTAGAGTGTAACGAGTTGTCTATTCAAATACTATTTAAATACTTTATTAATGCATAATATACAGTTTATTGGGATAGAATTGTGAATAATGTAGTTTTATCATAGTTGTCGTGCTTAGTTGCTGTACATAGGTCTATGGTTTATAGATATTAGTTTAGTTTAGAACTGTTTAGACATGTGCACAAAAAGTGTTACAGCAATATCCTTGATACGCCCCTTTCTACCATGTTTGACAGTATTTCATATATTTACGTTTAGAATTGTCACCTTGCGGCGTCTTGGATGCTTGCTTTGGAAGATATTGTGAAGGGAATCAATGAAAAGCCGAAGGCAGTGAATGCAGATTTCAGGCTGTTCCTTTCGTCTATGCCTGCCAAAAGTTTCCCAGTCTCAGTGTTGCAGAACAGTGTCAAAGTAACGAATGAACCTCCGAAAGGTCTTCGCAGTAATCTTAAGCGAGCATTCAATGAGATTACAACGGCATTCTTCGAGGAACATGGTATAGTTTTATTTAAGCTGTGTTAAGTTTCAAGGCCTGATTTTTGTCTAATTCTTGCTGGATATCTGAGAATTTATTCATCATTATCATCATAATCATCATCGTCGTCACCCGTTATGAATACAATTCACTTTCACAATATGTCTGTGCTGATCACTGGTACACAGTACTATAGGTTTGAAATAATGACCCAGAGGGCTCATTATGGCTGGATTTTTATGATCGCATACCCTTGCTGAAGCCAAACCCCGTACTGGGAGTGGGTTGATTTCCCTTCATCACCAAAAGTTATTCTGCTCTTTGATTCGATGATGTTGGCAAGCAAAGGCTAACCTTATAAGTTCTGTGAAAGAACCAAAGATGTGATGGCAGCTGTCTACATTCACGCTACATCTCTGATTAGACCACTAGAGTACCCCTTAGTCGCCTCGTGTGATGCGATGCGTAAGGTTGATAACTGTTATATTTCATGTCACCCTACCAAACTGTTATCATAACTTTAAATGTATTTTGTTTCAAATAAAACGAACTTGCTGAAATTAAAATTTATTTAATATTTTTATTTATTTAATATTAATTGTTGTTACGTTTTGTTTTGGATTGATGTTTGAGTCTTATATTGAAAGTCTTATATCATATTCCTTTTGATATTGAAAGTTTTGTCACTCAAAATAATATATATGCCATAAAAATTATTTTAATGCCTATATAACAATCATATATAATAGTACATATAATAGGTACACGATATTAATGTAAGTTCAGTAACAAATGTTTAATTATTTATGATTTTTTAAATAAGATTTAAATTCTAACGCTTTGATTTGTGTTTTAATTTACCAGTGCACTGATCGTTTACCATATAATGTTTTTTTTAAAGTGCATTACATTTTGGGTGTTGGTTTTCAATGTGATTTCATTCAATAGTGGTCTTCAACAGATTATTCCTTTAATCGAATGTCATATTTATTTATTCATGTAGTCAGTTAGTGATTCATTTATCAGCAGTAGAGAGGTTTCGTGATTGAATTGTTAATAGAAAACTGATTATTTCTATCAGCTCACTCTCATTCCCTATTCACAGTTATACATGCATCGTGACTGAAGATGGTTTCTTCATCAGAGCTGAGTAATGCTGATGATAATAATAATGAAAATGATGTTGATAAACGATGAATTTGTATGATCTGCAGTGCTTGGCTCGGACTGGCGCCGTGTTATCTTTGGAATCTGCTTCTTTCATGCCATCAGCTTAGAGCGCAAGAAATTTGGACCTCTTGGATGGAACATAAAAGTTTGTTTCATAACAAACAACATCTTTTCTACATGGAGATGAATCAGTGTGTGTCGATTATATTAGCAATCATCTATTTATCAGTTTGATATGTTTTATCCCTTGATGAAAATAATTTTGATAGAGAATTATTGAAAATAGGTGAAACACCTAGATGCCCACGTTTCAATCTTTTTGACTGTATGGTTTATATGCCACTTTATTCCTGATAGTGTGCTGTGACCAATAATTAATATAAGGTACAGTATCATCTCATACGATTAATGACTCAAAATCTAACAAAATTATTCGAGTTTTCGATAAGTAATACGCAGTAGTTAATAAAATTACTGTTTTGTATTGTGTGCAATTCAGTAGCATAAAGTTAGTCAAAATTGATATTGATGGCTTTAGAATATCTTTTCGCTGCCTCAAAATACTACTAGACTGGTGTATGATTACTTATTTCTTACAGTCTTATTCATTTTTTCTTCATAATTTATGTGTATTCGTCTTCATGTATTACATTTATCTGTTAAACATATTTTTTGTTTTCTTCATCATGGTTTTCTTGTCATTAAGGTTTAACATGCAGAGTTGAATGAACCCGTCAGACCATGCAACACTCTGCCATATGGGTTTATAAATGCAAAGTTATACGGTCAAACTCCTCGTGCAAAACCCATGTAATATTTGATTATTTTATTCATATCTAAGTAACAAAAAAATTATTTAGTAATAACGTGACAAGGTTAGATAATTGTCTACACAACACACGACTGATATGTATTGTTACTTTCAGTACGAGTTCAATGATAATGACCGAGAGTGTGCCCTGCTCAACCTGCAGATGTTCTGTGCAAGTGGAGTCATACCCTGGGATGCTCTCATTTATATCACTGGAGAAGTAATTATCTATTTTTTTATCTTTTTCTCTGTCTTCATTTCTTACTTACTTTCTTTTTTTCAAATCAAATATGCAAAGTTGAAGTTGCATATATGATATATTTTGTGGTAACAGATTCTAAGATCTCTCACGTGCTATTCTTTTACAATATACACTTCAGATTATTGAATTCTGTCCTTCAGTGGCCAGAAAATGATCATAGCATTGATGAAAGGTTAAGGAAGAAGATTGCTACCTTTTAATAAGTTGTTTAACCATAGTATATTTATTGTGACAACCATATTGTAATTAACCTTTATTGCGATGTAGGTGGTTTCGTTATTACGCTGATCGGTGTTATAAATTCAATATATTTTGCTCGTAGATTACGTACGGAGGAAGAGTGACTGACCAGTGGGATCAGAGATGTCTCCGTACTATATTGAAACGTTTCTTTCAACCGTCAACACTTGGAGAAGACTATAAATATTCAGAATCTGGTAAATCTAGCTTTGTATTGCAGGGCTATATATATAATTAGAGATTGTAAGGATTCAGATGTGATGTGTAACATAGAGACTAACTCCTAGGGACTAGGTTCACACAAATCATTGTTTCCAATTAGGTCACATAAATGAATACATAGCAAGTCTGATATATACTATAAGCGCATCGACAAAATTTACAATTTGACTACACTTCATGGTCACTGATAATCAAGTTAATATGAAGCAAACCGACATACGGCATACGGACTGTGTTGTATTAACCTACAGCCATGGCCAGCTTGTCACATAGGCCCACAGATGCTCAAGAATGTATTCTCTGTGCAGGCCTATGGTCTGATACCCTACAGCTTGCAAGCACTAGCATGGCCTACTGGAATGCACCTGCATATTGTGCAGAGTAGGGTCTATAGATCACAGCGTCTCAGAATGTCAGTTGCGCATCGGAATGTCAGTGACGGAAGTCATGACATGCACGGCGCATGTGAAAGGAAGTGCTATATATGTACATACATACATACATACATACATACATACATACACTCATACATACATACATACATACATTGTGACAGAAGAACAGTGTGAAGTCTCCAAAAGGAAGAGAATTTTCTGTAAAGCTGTTCACTTTTATAGAGAGATGAAAATGCCTATCAATTAAAGATGTCATATCAATTATTGTTTGGTCAATCAAAGATCAAGCAAAGTTGGCAGTTGTCTGACAGATTAGAAGCAGTGAAAAACAGTATTTTTTAGATTTTATATTGAATATAGAAGAAGGCAATAGTAATGCCTTTCAGTACATGTGCTCCATGATTATTTAATTGAAACACATGATTATAATGATGTTGTGAATAGTGTGTGGGAGACGAACAGCAATCACAGCAACATTCTCTTGTATACAATTGATGTCTGAGAATACTTAGCATAACATTCAGAATCTCTTCTTCCTAATTGTTTTTCTGCAGCAAAGCAAAAAACTGAATGACAACATTATATTATTGATTCAGTAAAGTGCCAATTAATCAAGAAATTTAATTGAAACTGCTAAGCGAATGATTTTATAGTGATCAATTGTTTGACATGTGGAAATCAGAGGATAACATTTTCATTAGATGGATAATGTATCTTGGCAAATGAATGTTCAGGTTTGCTGTGGGACCAGCTAGGAAGAAGAGATTCTGATTAGGAATGTTATACTAAGCATTCTCAGACATCTACTCGTCAGTCTTTGCAAGAGAATATTGACGTGAATGTTGTTGATGTGTAGGTATTTATTTTGCACCGCAATTTGACAAGCTGCAGCAGTACCGTGCATACATTGACTCCCTGCCATCTGCTGACAGTCCTGAGATATTTGGCTTGCATGAAAATGCAAATATCTCATATCAAGTACGTACAATCAGTTTTATTCAAGTGTACTATCAATAAAATTTATTCTGTATGGACATATATCATTGGTATATTTTATCACATGACTTGCAGTAAAAAGTGTGGAAGTAACGTAACCATTGATGTATGCACTCTTTCAGTTAATGAAGCAGAATTTGTCTAGTTCTCTCTAGTTGTGTTTTTGTACAATAATGACACAACAATTAACCTAACATACTCTCAACGTTTTCAGGCCGAATGAAAGACGCGAGTTTAGTTGTTCAGTGGTTAACTTATGTCAGTTATGTGTTGTTAGATTGAGGAGACGAATAATTTGGTGAACACGGTGCTTGAGATGCAGCCAAGGATGGCTGGTGGTGAAGGAGCCAAGTCAAGTGATGACATTGTCTTTGAGTTGGCTGCCACGATGCTCCTACAGATCACTGACAAGTTGGATATTGAAGAAGCACGTCGCGAGATATTCCAGGTAGAACAGCATGGCTTTTAGTGAACGGTCACTTCTAACTAATTGTTCCAAAAGTTGTTCAGTTGTTTGAGAAAAATGTTTGTTCATTTACATGAAAACAAATGCAGCACATTGACAGATTTATAAGAGATTTTTAAGAGATTTAAAAGTAAATTTTGCTGTTACTACTGTACTGTTATCATCATGCTGATGTTCTATTGTGTTGTTATACTCGATGAGTTGTTCTACTCTAGTAGCATTCTATTCAGTTATCATATTGCGGTGTTTAATTCTTTGTCGCTTTTGCATTTGATCTATCGGTCTCACATTTTTATAATTATTAGCTAATCATGTATTTTTGTTACATTTATTAAATGTAAATGACAGAAAGTTATCTACTATGGTTTCAATCTATTATTGTCTTCAACTCTTCTTTTTTTATTTTCTTGAATGTCGTGCGCTTTGTCCCTCACTTAATTCAACCGCATCAATCTTTAGACTTCTCCTGGTTCTTTTACCACACTGCTTTCTTTCTTGTAAGTGTATAGTTCCGCTGGACCCTTCCCACGCGCCCTACTTAGTACTTATTATATTTTATATTGCTCCTGTTGTTTTTTTTAACTCTTTTTCAAAGTTCAAACTCGCTTTTGCAATATCAATGTCATTCTGTTAGTAGTTTTGTCTCTCCAGCAGCAATTCAACATATTTCTTTACTACTGTTGATCAACAAAATTTGTCTTCTTATGCCTATCTTTATTTCATGTCCTACTGCCACATCCTTAGTTCATTATTGAGAAATAACAATTCAAGAGTTTTTGCTTACATTTCCATTGTATTAATCTCTTTCTGCAAACTTTCCTTTTTTTTCTAAGAATTCATTCTATTTGGTTTATACAATCTGGAACACATTGTATTCTCTGATAGATTTTCACCTTTCTCTGATATATTCGCAGTGATTATGTGTGTACTAATTTTGTTGAAAATGTTGCACAGCCTGATGCCAAAGGTCGAGTCAACTCGCTCACTACTGTTCTTCTACAAGAAGTTGACAGATTTAATAAACTGATTCGACACATCAAGGTAAGAAATCTCTGCACTCTAATATATAAAGCTATTGTTCTGTTTGTCTGCATGTCTGTAGGTTCAGCATCTAATCGACACCGTTGCACCAATTGCGTTCAAACTTCACACGGGTATCACTATGGACCCGGACAGGGGTGGGGTGTTGGCCCGGTCAAATCATGGGGCCAAAATAGAGATTATCGCAAATTATTTTCTGATGCGCAAATGTCAGATATGAATACAGAATTGCTGTTATGTGGCTTCTAAAGCACTTGCTGCCAGTACTTTGCTACTTTCTTAGATGCAACAGATCAACATTCAACAACATTGAGGATATCGGTGCATAAGACCAACGTGCGGATATCGGTGCATAAGCTTTTGAGTTACCGTAGCATTACGTTACAAGAAGAAAGTAGCATTATTCATCTGCACCTGTGTACAGTGGCGTCATGGCATTGGAGGGAAGGAAATGTCTGAGGAGAGGGATTTAAGGCCAACGGGTAGAGGGAGGGGATTTTGGGTTGGGATGGAAGACGAAGGGATGCATGAGAAGAACAGTGTCATGGAGTGGCAGTTTTCTCAATTTCCACCTACCACAAGGGCTTGAAAGATTGGTGGAAATTAAACTTTATGGGCCTTTCTTTAAAGGTAATGAGATTACTATATAGTTTGAAGTGGTCAGAAAGAGCATTCCGTGCAATTGATGCCTCCTTGCAAAATTATAGTCCTGAGGGTTCTCTTATACTAGTATGTAAGTTTTCATCTGCAGAACGCAAGTTTCATGGAGGGATGTAGTCAGAAAGAAAGCTAGGTAAATAGGCAGGTGCTGAGCCATTATGACACTTAGTAAAAACTCTGTAACAAAGAGGTAACAATTATTAGAATAGCTCAAGAAGAGCATGTGATTGAACTAAGTGCAGGTTTTTTGCTGCAACTGCTCTAGCTAAATAGTTTTGAACTGGCTGAAGCTTAGTAATGTTGTCAGACGAAGTTACAGCAAGAATTAAGTTGGTGTAATAGACTATTAAAACAACAAGCGAACAGGCAATTGACTTTACTGTAAACAGAGATAGACTATAGCATTGTGTATAGCATTGCTCCGATGTGACCAGAATAACTTTTGCTTAGAAGCATTGACATTCGACTTGAGCCTTAGGTTGCTGTATAACACTGTACCATGTAATCTCCTCAGAGAGTGACCCCAGCTACATCGACTGATGGAAGAGTCAAGTAAGAAGGTGTATGCTACTACACCATGCAGAGATTTAGAACATGTTGAGATTAGACTTGTGATTTATTGCAATTTGTAGGAGTCGTTGAGACAGTTGCAGAAAGCTATTAAAGGTTTTGTTGTGATGAGCGAGGAACTCGAAATGGTTTACAACGCTTTTCTCAACAATCAGGTTCCAAGGTAAGAAATTTAAATCTGTTCTACTTTGTATGTTCATTTTGGTTTAAAGCTAGCCTCCGCCTTGACTCAAAGATTTTTCCACTGCTTGGATAAGTTATTTCTTATCTTTCATAACTGATTCAACCATGCAATCTACCATAGCTTCTTTATTGCTAGTACTGGTTAACTGTTAGTCATCCATGATAAATTGTAGTGCTCGGTTTAGATTAGTGATATTTTTGTAAATTAGTTGCAATTCTTAAGGGTCTCTAAACTTTAAGCATCCATGCATGCAGGTGATGTTTTTAATCTTATCATTATGTGCTATGTGTGTCTAGTGAAATCAGCCATTCCATAGCAGCACAGTCAGCTTTATGCAGTGCTATTATATCTCCTTGAAACCTGGTCAAAGGGCAAGAATTCACAAACTGTGACATAGGATGAGATTCACTGCATTCACTGTCGACCAGCCCCTTCTTTTAAGACAGAATAAATAAGCACAGGGACTAAGAACAGGGACTGAGAACAGGGACTAAGAACAGGGACTAAGAACAGGGACTGAGAACAGGGACTAAGAACAGGGACTAAGAACAGGGACTAAGAACAGGAGCTAAGAACAAGGACTGAGAACAGGGAGTCAGGGACTAAGAACAGGGACTGAGAACAGGGACTGAGAACAGGGACTAAGAACAGGGACTAAGAACAGGGACTAAGAACAGGGACTGAGAACATGGACTAAGAACAGGGACTAAGAACAGGGACTAAGCACAGGGACTAAGAACAGGGACTTAGAACAGGGACTGAGAACAGGGACTAAGAACAGGGACTAAGAACAGGGACTAAGAACAGGGACTGAGAACAGGGACTAAGAACAGGGACTGAGAACAGGGACTGAGAACAGGGACTGAGAACAGGGACTGAGAACAGGGGCTGTGAACAGGGACTGTGAACAGGGACTGTGAACAGGGACTAAGAACAGAGACTAAGAACAGGGACTGTGAACAGGGACTGATAAAATAATTTTTTTAAAGTTGTATGTTTGGGTTAATGTTGCGAGGTAAATTACATCCGAGTGAGTTGAGTTTCTGGAGTACCAAAGTAATATTTTGTACATGTTGCAGACTTAATTACTTGCATAGATGATAAACTTAATGTTTGCGCGAAACGTTGCGCAGGATGTGGTCAGCAGTTTCATACCCGTCATTGAAGCCATTAAGCAGCTGGGTCAGAGATTTTGTGCTGCGTTGCGATTTCATTAGTGGCTGGATCAAAACGGGTGTTCCGAAATCGTTTTGGATTTCTGGATTCTTCTTCCCTCAAGGTTGTAACTGCATATACTATATATTTATGATATTTATGTTTTATTGTTGTTGCATGTCATGCTTTATAGTTTGAGTTTCATATTTGTGGTAGCAAACCTGGCAAATTATTAGCACTACATTGGTTGTATGGAAAGGATATGTTTTGGCCGCTAGCCCATACTCATCTGGCCTGGTGGATCGGTGATTTGGTGGTACAAGCCAAGCGTGACGATACATATGACAAGTAATCATCGCCATGACCTGTCTTCAGGCAGAACACTGCCATCATCATCATCATTATCATCATCATCGTCATCATCATCATCATCTTCATCATAATCACAATCATATTTTACACAGAGCTATGTACTCTCAGCTAGCCACTCAACCTTGTCTAGCTATTTGTTTTCATTCTAAGCTCCAAGTCTCTGTTTAAATGATTTTAAGTAATGCAGCCAGCTTGCCTAGCTTGCACAGATTTGGTTGCATGAGCTGATACAGGATAACATGGATTTTTATTGGGTACCACAGCTAAACATTTGAGGTATGTCCCTAGGATAGATGTTAGCCAACTAACAGCAGATCTATCAGCAACTATCAGAACTATCAGCTATCAGCAAGTATCAGCAATTATCCAACTATCAGCAGAGCATATATCAGTAATATTTGATGGCTGTATATTCAAATAATCTATGTAGCCAACACAGTCCAACACCATGATAGCTAACATGTATTTACGTACTGTTAAACTTCATCAATCAATGTAGCTAATCATATATAGCTAAATCTGTCTGTTCATACTACAGTCTCGTAGCAGAAATCACTCTCTATTCATGAGAAACAATGGTGAACGTTTGCGTGCGTAGGTTTCTTGACCGGAGTACTGCAGAACCACGCAAGGAAGTACGACTATCCAATTGATCATCTAACGTTTCAGTTTCAAGTTCTTCCTCATTATCGAGATCAAGCTGAAATATCGGCAGCGTCAAGCAAGTTGAAATATGGTGAAGAGTTGGAAGCTGATAAGCTGATCAAGTCACCGAGTGATGGAGTACTTGTTCACGGACT
This sequence comes from Buchholzia appendiculata, assembly GCA_034694885.1. Classification (NCBI taxonomy): domain Eukaryota; kingdom Metazoa; phylum Annelida; class Clitellata; order Enchytraeida; family Enchytraeidae; genus Buchholzia; species Buchholzia appendiculata. The sequence continues at coordinate 6,092 of JAQFYQ010000076.1, read as the reverse complement.
CTTTATGGATGGATTTAGATGGAGCGATAAGAACATGATAATAGAGGATTCTGTGACAGGAGAAATGAACTCAATTCTTCCTGTGGTTTGTGTCTCCAACATAATTCATTTAAGTTTGAAATATTAACTGGTTTCACATTTTCAGTGACCAATTACTAGTACTTTTTGTATAATTTTACACACGCCAATTTGAGACTTAGCAAGCTTAAGCAATATTGTCTAGATTAGTGCACAATTGAATTGATGCAATAATGTAAGCCATTTGAAGAATTTGTCCAGAACATTTATGTCATTATCATTTATATCTGATATTCTAAGTTTTTGTGTAAGAGCAAGTAACAATAGTTCAAATAGTGTTCAAGTATCAATAGTTCACATAGTGTTCAAGTATCAATAGTTGACATATAGTGTTCAAGTATCAATAGTTCGCATAGTATTCAAGCTCTACTATTCTGCAGCAGTTTACGAAGGCAGTTATTTCAGTTGAGTGGTTATGAGTTTTGATTTTAAACAATGGCCTTTTTGACATTATTTTTGTTGAGGGTAGTTGTATCATTTAGTACCGTACTGTTAATAAGTGACTTAGATGTCTCTATAATTGTTGTAAAACCTGGGCTACACAAGAATTTAGTGCATGTTAATGCTGTACATTGACAGTGCAGTTAAAAATTCCCTATTTTTAATCCAGTTACAAAGTTGGTTGATGGATTGCTTGTTCTTGAGTTAGTTGATGGCTGCACTTAGGACTGGCTGACTTTAATTGCAAGGTCAGCATTCGATAAATAAATTGAGTACCACAATTGTATTCCAAGGCAGTCGCTGAAGTCGAGTTTTGTTGACTTTGTTTTATTTAACTACTGCTTCTGGAGAAGATCAAGATTGAAAACTAGTAGGAGGGGGTGCAATGTGTGTTTCAGGTCCACATGGATCCTAAGATGGATTACGAGGCAAGTGAAAATGACTATCAAGCTCCGATGTACAAGACTTCGGCACGAGCTGGAACTCTCTCGACCACTGGTGAGATACATCTAACATTTATCGCACTAGCCATTACGAAATTTCAGCTTGGTAACAATTTGTTGTTTTTAATAGTTAACAATTAAAAAATCAGATTCAGCTGCCTATATCTGTGCATGAGAACAATGATATTGAATATTGTTTTATCGTGTACAATATCTATTCAAAAACGATGTTGCAAATGTTTTCAGTTAAAAGCGTTTCGATTGAGATTATAATAATCTATCAAATTTGACAAAGCTATGACACTAACATTTGTTCTTTCCTTTGAACAACAAAATTAAATTAAATTTGTACACTGTTAAACTATTGAAATCCACTAAACTCTTTTCAGAATTTCATGACAGGCTATTAACTTGTATTTGTAACATTCCTAAATCCAGTTATCGGCTGTTATTTTGAACACTGGTTTCCTTGGTTAAGTAAATTTTGCAGTAGGCCTATTGGACTGGTAAAGATTAAACAGAGCAGTTATGTTGCTGGCAAACAACTATTAACTTCAATAGCGGGATTGACAACTCATTTTCAACCCCAAATCTAACTTACCGAGCTAGTGACAAAATAACGTTAACAAAATAACATTTGGACTCCTGTCTGAATTTCCCATCCTCCTCCTCTGTGAAAGTTGTTCTGCTCTTTGATTTGGTAGTGGCAGCAAGCTCAGGCTAATCCCGCCACCATAAAGAACCAAATAGTAGTCTACAGTCTACACTCGTGCTACAGTTCTGATCAGACTACTGGCCCTTAGTGACTAGTCTCCTCTAATGACATGCACCTTACCGGGCTGTGCAGTGGTGGTATTCTCAATTTCCTAACACAACTGTCTTTCCCCCATCACAGGAGACTGAATATTATTTAGTTCTTTTGTATATCTTCTTAATTGACCTTGTACTCATGTATATTTTTATTTCATTAATTTTATTTTTGGTATTATGAACTTAATGCCTGTGAAAATGTTGCAGGACATTCCACAAATTTTGTGGTTGCAGTCTGCTTACCATCAGCTCATCCTCCAGATTATTGGATCAGCAAAGGATCAGCATTGCTGTGTCAACTGAGTAATTGAATCTAGAACTGATTGCACCAGATTACTTAGACACTTGTGATCTACAAATGTGGATAATTATATCAACAACGCTATTTTAGAGACTAGTGGTTTCAAATAACCTTGCTTGTATATATTAACCAATTACCTTTCAGTATTTTCAAATGAATGAATTTGTGTTATCTGGTTTTGATTAACTTATTAGCAAGGTATTGCGAGTACAGACATGCTTTAACTAGATATGTATCCAGAATAAAAACTGCTTGTACTGAAACCTTTGATGATATTGTTAATTTTATGGATTAAAATTATTGTATTTCGGTTCTGTTTTGGTTATTGTATATTTTTATTAAAAATACAATTGATTTTGAAGACTTGGTTATAGAGTTTAGGCTTGGTGTTTTGTGTGCTTATGTTAAAAAATTACTTTAAGCCTACATTTTAATTCTGTCCTTGGTGAACAATAAAATCTATAATAATGCATGCAGCGATCATAAAAGTTTGTTCTAGTCACAGTCTGTAGTAATCTATGGTGTTAGATTACTTGGGTCGTGTGTCTTGTATCTCATTGAAGAGGATTCACACTTATTGTATCTCTTAATGACTAGTACATTTAGATGGCTTGATCATGTGTAGAGTTTAAAAAACGATTCATTTAAACATTTCAGTCATTGGATGCATCTAGTGACTAGCTATCTGGACTCCAATGAGTTACTGCCTGTACATCAATCAGCTTGCTGTGCTCATCACCCGACAGAAACCGTTTTGACGTGCATTTTCTGCGATCTCGTTGCAGAGCCTAAAGGCGGCAAGATATCACTGTTAGCACTCTTGGACATGAGCCCTGTTTTTGACGCAGCTGATCAGGATATTCTTGTGCAGCAAATACAACTAGAGTTCGGGGTGTCTGACATGGCATTGAAATGGCTTAAATCGTATCTATCTGATCGCCATCAGTCTGCCAAATGATTTGATCGGATGTGACACTAACTTGGTTACTTGTGGAGTGATCAAGGCTCTGTCTTGGGGTCATTCCTCTTTTTACTCTATACAACTGAACTGCAAGATGTCATACACAAACATGGACTGCATGGATATTTCTATGCGGATGATTCTTAGATGCGTTCTAGTGACTTCCCTAGAAATAATGTCGCTGTGACAAACTTGGTCGTTAACTGTATATGTGACATTGACCTCTGGATGTCATCAAATCGCCTTAAGTTAAATCCAGCAAAGACAGAATTCACGTGGTGCAGCACTTCAGAACAAAGAAGCCTCGTTGACAACTCAGAACTCACCCATCACTCACATAGTGACACTGTGACATAGTGACACCACTATCACTCCTGTAGGCAATGTGCGCCTACATGGGGTCTGGTTAGATGCTGATCTATCGCTGGCATCACATGTCATATCAGTTTGTGCTATATTATCAACTGAGATTATTACGTTGACGCGCCGATGTCTGACTGTAGAATCTGCTACGATGATTATTAGCTCGCTCATCTTGTCACGAGTCAATTGCTGTAATAGCTTGCGCGCTAGGATCTCTCAGCGATAGACTAAACGTGTACAGATGGCGCTGAACACATCTGCTAGAGTACCAGGGGTTCTCAAACTGTTAGTAGCGACCCGATGGTGGGTCGCAGAAGCTTTACACATAGGTCGCGACGCGCCTTCGAAAACAAATTTGATACACACAAAACACTTTTAATTTCATTATAATGATTACATGATTACACAGTTGCTGAGATATAGAGAAGAGTTGCATGTCCAAAACTGCACTTTTGATGTCAATTATTTGGATGGCCCTCACTGTGTGAGCTAGCTAATATTGTTAGTAGTACGCGTGATAATATTTATAGTAGTGATAATATTTTTGACAATCGCAGAACAGCTTCATGATGTTCTGACTAAAGAGGTGAAGATGATAAACTGCTTTAAAGCCAGCGCACTCGATACAAACATGTTTCAAGTGTTATGAAGTTGGAGCTTAATATGAGTGCGTGTTGCTGTGCTCCGAAGATCGATGGCTGTCAAGAGGAAGAGTGTTGTAGAGACTTTTTGAATTGAGAGACGAAGTTTATGCGTTTCTATTAAACAAGAACAACGCACTAGCCGAGCATCTTGTTTATCAATATTGGCTAGAAAAAGGCATACTTGGTTGACAGTTTTGATTTGCTCAACTACTTAAAAAGGTTTTTAAAAAATTTACAAGGCAGTAATACTGATTTGTTTTAGCAACCAGATGCAATGAAGTAATTCTTGATGAAAATGAAACTCTGGAGAACATGTGTAGGTCAGGATAGAATTGATTTATTTCCTTGCTGGTAGAGTGTAATGAAAGAGAATGAATCAGTGTCAATTTCGCAGCCATTCAATCAGCAGTTATCAATCATTTGCTTACTGCAAAGCTTGAACAGTATTTTCCTGTACAAAATGGTGTAGAAGTGGAGTAGATTCACAATCCGTTTATCGCTGACATTAGCACAATCTTTTTCTCTCTTGAACAATAGTCTCAGTTGATAGAGCTCTCATGAGACAGAGGTCTGAACTCTGAAGACAAAGTTTGAAAGTGCTAAGTTATCAGACATCTCTGGCTCTTTCAACTGAATACTGCGCCTTGCCGCAATGACATGCTATGAAAACAAAATATCGGAACAAACTGAATGTTTTTGACGATGTGAGGTTACGCTTATCCTGCAATGGCACTGGGCATTGATTTGCTTGTTAACAGAATCCAAGCTCATCCGTCTCACTAGGTGTGAGGCTTGGTCTTAAATTAACATTAGGTTATTGTCAACATCTACTGAAAAAAATGAAGTAAATATGTAATAATATGTAAAAAAAATGAAGTAAACCCGTAACTATACTTCTCTGTACATTTATAATACCTTTACACAAATTTAGTGACATAATCAACTAGCAAAAATTGCATTGAAATAAAAAATTCTTACTTAATGTGTATAGGCCTATGTCAAACAGTCAAAATTATGGCGTATCGTCAAACGCGTTGTAAGGTTTTTGTGGGTCGCCATCTAAAAAGTTTAAGAACCCCTGTGCAAGGCTTATTTATGGTGCTGCACGAAGAGACCACATCACGCCTCTTCTCAGAGATGTCTCCATGGGCTGCGCTGTCGGCAACGTTTTACTTTCAAACTCTGTCTGTTGGTGTACCGGTACAGTACAAAGCACTGAATAAGATAGACATCTTATCAAGGCACATTAACATCTGTGAGCAGCCAAAAGTGGTATGGTTATGGTACCTAAGATTAGCAAAAAGTTTGGAGAACGTGGCTTTTCGTTTTGCAGCTCCATCAGCATCAGCTCCATCAACTCTGTCTGTTAAACTGAGTTTAGCGCCATCGCTCAAGTTTTCAAATCATTACTCAAAACTCAACTGTTTCGTTTGTATAATCCACAGAAGTGTGCAGTTGAAATTTTGTTTCTGTTTATTTTTTAACTGTGCAAACGTACATAACTTGAGCGCCGTTACATAACAAAGCGTTTTTAACTAAGCAATATACGATTAAATTTTGTTATGTATTATAAACGGCGCTCTCAAGTAATATGTAAGCCTGTTTTACTTACTTACTTATAAGTTGTGTACATAAAAGTACGAGGCCACATCCGTAAGATAAGTGTTTAATTTAGAATTCAGAAGTAAGTAAGTCGTTGATTCTTGAACCAGTTGAATTTAATTGTAACAATCGTAGTTAAGCTTCGTCTCGTTCGCTGCCTCGAACGGACTCGACTGACTACTCGCTGCAGCAGCCAGCTTCACTGCTACCGCTAGACACTTAAGCACCGTTCACACCACTACACTACGGTTAACTGTTTAAAGAGTTCCTAAATTTGTTAATCTTGCAGAAATTTACTGTACATTTTTTAAATTATTTACATCAGTGAACATTTGGATGCATTAAAATATTGAGCTCATTTAAATGTTCTGTTCATCACGTGACAAAAAAGAGAAAAATATAGTTGTATCATAACGATTTACATTGATTTAGATGATCAAAAAGTATTT
>JAQFYQ010000075.1:0-23358 GCA_034694885.1 Buchholzia appendiculata | reverse complement strand
TGCACCGTGTTTAATTTATTTGTGTTATTTTGGTTGCTCTTTTTTATTATAATACTACCATTTCTATGGTGAAATATATATACATATTAATAAATACAGTATCAGCATAGCCTAATTTGTCATTTAATAAATCTAACAAAGTTATTTGACGAGTGGCTACAATTTCAGATCAATTTAGGTACAGTTTTATTCAGCACTCGAATTACTTCAAAGTAAGTAGGGGGGCCCAAACTTTTCTGACGACCGGAGACTGTCCAACATTTTAAAGAATTAGGGGCCCAAAGCAAGTTTTCACAACAAGTAGGGGGGCCTCCGGAGGAAGTAGGGGGCCGGGCCCCTCCCCCGTAATTCGAGCACTGGTTTTATTTACATCCAGTCCATCACGCAACGCACAGTATAGCACGTTGCGTAATGCAACGTGATGAACACCAATGAATACTAAACTGCAAGGATTACAAAACATAAGCATAAACATAAAACGAACCATAAGTTTAAATTCACATCGAAGTAGACTTACTTCATAAATGTAGTTAATTTCATAATTTCCAAAAGTTGTCAAATGCCTATTTTAAATGATTAAGGTATTATGATTTTTCATGGGATTACTTTATTCCTTGCATGGGCTTAAGTTCACTATACTGCATTGAATGGTTAATAATGTTTTATAATGACTTCATCTATCATATCTATATGTCTCCATGTCTATGCGTAAATGCAAAGCAGTGTTTTCTGCATGGATTAATAACGAAACGCATGTAGGTCATGTATAGAACACCTTTGAATATGCTTCAGGTACTCAAAAAAGTGAAATGTGTCCGGTGAAGAGTGTCAATTAGTGTATTGATACTGAGGAGCATGAGGCAACTAGTCCTGACAAATAGTAGATATACCGCATAATATATCATATATATACCGTATAATATATATATATATATATATTTTTTTTTCTAGACAGAACAATCAAGTTATAAATATATTATATACTATGATATATTAAATTCCTTTATTTACAAATTCTTACAGGTAATAGCCATTCTACATTCTACATTAATGCCAATATCCATGATACATTTGTATGATATACGCGTAGTTTATCTATGAATGTCAATAACGGAAACTATTGCCATCAGATAAATAACTTCAGTCCAACTCTTTATTCGTTCCCAATTCATTCACTCTCACAAACTATTCCAGAGTAATTTTACAAATGTTTAAGCAGTAATATGCCCCCAATGAACGGAAACTTTTTATGATATTTGATAAAGCTACGTAAGCCTGCAGCGAAGTCGTTATTGCTGTTAAGTTGTTAACTATAATTTACTCTACATGTGACTCCTATAATGCCAAGAAAACAAACTTTAAAATTTAATGATGAATTAGATACAATCAAAAAAAGCCTCACATTAATAAAATTGCAGAAATCACGTTCAATCATTGAAGTCGTGATGAGACCGAGCCGTAAAAGGACAGGAAAATTAGTGAAAGTTGATGCACAGAAATGATCAACGGTATTTCTATAATGAACCGCGAGTGAACAAAGCTCTGAACAAAAGACAACGTGAGAAAGGACGTCGCCACGGCGTTACCTTTAGAAATACAGACATAATGGAAAGGAAAGATGGACAACCAGTCAGATCCAGAAAAATAGACACAGATTCGACAGAGAAACAGATAAAGAGCAAGGACAGATAGTTCATAATAAGGAAACGAGAGAGATTCGCAGAGGCACGGACGTATTTAGGTATTTAAGGGGTGGCGGTGTTTCGGTTTCAACCCCCGCCCGAAATTATTTTTCTTAAATTTATGTTTTGTGAAATAAATTTGAAAAATATCGTAAACTATTATGGAAGGTCAAAGCTACAACATATATTTTTTTAAAAAGGTCGTAAATTTGTTGGGGGAAGTCAAAAACCCCACCCCGAAATTAAATCCTGGCTACAACCCTTCGCAGAGGTAAATGAAGATGCGGTTGGAAAAGAACGCAGAAAACAGTGTGAAAAATAAAAGTCATGGAGACAGAAGGACATAAACAAATAGACCAAGAGAGAGAGAGAGAGAGAGAGAGAGAGAGAGAGAGAGAGAGAGAAAGAGAGAGAGAGAGAGAGAGAAAGAAGACCGAATCGTGCCAGCGTAGGGAGAACGACGAAGTTAAGAAATGATGAAGTGATCGGACTTTGAAACGTGGGAAAGGATTTTATTGCTCCAAGGTTGTCTGGGAAGTGAAATTATGTTTTAACAGTGGATACAAAAGGACAGACTGGAAGTGATGGAAAAATCAGACGCATTGAAGAAATAGCGCGTGACATGAATTGATGACATAGTCGAATCCAACTATGACAAGCTTTGTAATAAAATAAACCTATATACATTGATCAAAGTCCAATATAAAGCAGAAGGTTTAATTTTGAAGTGTTTCAATGCTATATAAAAGAAATGATATCACAAATATACGATACCCGAAATGTGACGACCTACATACATGACGCCAGAAGCATGCATTCAATTTATGATGTTTTTCACATTTTATGCGACATTTCTTGTCGCCTATAAAATTTAACCCAAAACTTAACGACAACAACCCACAACTTAGTCGTGATCTCAGCTGACAATGCGTTGAGTATTTCTATTTATGGGATTTCAATTCCCTGGGATTTTCATTCTCTGGGATTTCCATCCCTGTAGTGAACTTGCGAAATTAATACGTTTTTATGTGACAGTTTGTGGACTAGAGACTCCACTGTAACAGTATTAGATTATGTGACAGCGTCATATAAGCGTCACAGCGTCACATAAACCGAGTCACACATTAGTTCCATGACTCAAGAGTCAAACGTACTGTCAACACGTCATAACAAGAAAACAAGTCTCACTCGCTCGTTCACGTCTATAATCAACGTCAATTCAGACACGTGCCTCCTTGGTACCTATTATGACGTAATGCTGTAGTCGGCATGGCAACCAGCGGATGTCAATTATCCTCACAGTACCTACTGCACTTTCCGAATAACGAAATCAGCAGAAGAAATAGTGCTGACGAAGAGGAACTTATGATGCGAAAAACAGATCAAAACAAAAGATTCCTTAGGAATTGAGTAATTTGACGATTTAATAGAGGGTTTATATTATCTGCCATTGACAAACCCGAAAGAAAATGTTTGGACGTATGGTTGATGTCTCATCTCAATTTCCCAGGCTGCAATATAAAATTATGAAACATAGATTTCAGTTAGTTAGTATGTAACTTAGATGTCAATTATGTCAGTTGAAAGGGAGATCAATGAGACAATGGATTTTCAACTTTTCTACGCAAATTTGTTAGGTCGTGTTGTCATTGTCGTAATAGCATTAGAGGCACTGAAGTATTTCAGTACAGTAACCAAGACATTTGCACAATCAATATCATGACTGAAACACTAAGTCAGAAGACCAGAAACTGAACTTAAAGACGTTGAAAACAAAATAATGTATCTATCTATTCTAGAAAAACTAATGTATGTAAGATATACTTCCAACGCACCATATGTTGCTATGGTAAAGCAACCTGCAAAATCGTAGGTGCGAAAAGCTGAGACATTTCCAATTCAACGTGTTACAGCAAATGGAAAATTTCTAAATTTCTAAATAACTTAAGTTTAGGCTTAAATAGGAATCATTTTTTGTTAAATCCAGACGCTGCTAATGTTCAACATCAACGGCTGGAAATCTGACCGACAAAGCGTTTTCATTTTGACCCATCTTGGTTAGCACTATAAGATGTAAAACACGAAGCAATAACTACTTGCTGTGTATACAACTAAACTTATTTTAAGCCATGAGATTTACCTGGATTAAAATATCATCTCGTACCAACTCGTTTTCCGTTTAATACAGTAATGTGAGTTTTGGTGTCTTATAGAATCTAGAAAGAAGGTGCCAGGTGCTATCTCCCAACACAGCCCTCAGCCTGATGTCGTTCAAGGCTCACACAACCGGAATCAGTCTGCTAGATAGACACGTCAGGTTAATACCTAACCGTCAACTTGTAAAACAAAAAAGTGGTAGAGCGTACACTAATTCGCCAGATTTTATTCCTAATAATGCAACCTATAGACTGGGAGTCGAACCCGTGACCTTTGCCCATTGATTAAAGGAAGCGAATTAAGGGAAGTGAATAAAACAGAGTAGCGCGAATATCTTGTCTAAATTGCTCCCTTGTTCATAAAGACTGCATGAGGAATTGTATCCGCTCAGAAGCAGTAATATATTTAGGACATCACTCGCCCACACATTGAATATAGAAAATGGAATTTTTCAGACAACCAAAAATTTGTGTTTCAGCAGATTTACTTCTTGTATTACTGTATTTGATTCGTGAAAGGAAGGGGTGGATGATCTGAATTTAGATGAAGATGAAGATGAGATCTCGAATCTATGCCGAGATTAGGGCCTGAATCTACTAAACTAGAACCAGGCCTGTCAAAGATGGAATGAGGACCAAGATTGTCAAGTGAAGTCTCTGAACGATACGCATCTTGAATGCGCTATCGCCACTATGCTCCGCTGATTATTGACCTTGATTATTGACGTAAGTTGCATTTATAGTTGTCTAATCCGAACTATCTGAAATTGAACGTAACTACTACAACCGAATTTCTTCTTGAGTCATTTTATCCCTGGTTGAAAGCTATTCTGCATTTTAACCTTTAAACGAATAAACGGTCGATGTATGGATATGGTTCAAGCTGTAACCATTGAACCAGATGCAGGAGTCCCTGGATGTCATGAGATCTACTGAACCTAAGTACAGATGCTGTACAAAACGGTGCTATTAGACACTTACTGGGCTTCATGAAATCAGACTTTAGAATGCAGTTCCTTCTTATTCAAAGTAGTTCGGCTAATGCCTCGAACAGCTATTCCAAACGTTATTAAATGTTATGGCTTAAGAAACTGGCCCCTTGGTGCTTCGTCCAATTATAGTCAGTGACTACTCACGAATAATAGTCGAGCAGTTAAGTTACTATAATGGTCGCCTGGCAATGGCGCCGTTAGAAGGGAATTCGATACTAATGGGTTTCAAGATGGGTTTCAGGATGAATTCAGCGTCAGTTAAAATAGAAGTAGAGTTCTATTCCTTTTATTGTATAGTATTTTAACGACGTCACTAAGTTTTGAATTTATGAGAGTGAGGCTGCATGGAGTTCATTGATCGCAGCTAGGCTTGTGCTTCCTTGCCTCACATGGATCATGATTTATGTGTTGTTTACACTTAACTGGGTTACATTTAATCGCAGTACACTTAACCGCCTTACAGTTAATGGTTTTAATTCATATTTGTCTGAAATGCAAGTAATCGCATGCATTGCATAGTAATTACATGAAGAGTAAGTATACTTACCATCCTACACGTGATGACGTAAAATAACGATTTTATAAATTTAACTTGATTTCGTGAAATCGACCTGAATTTATTTCAATGTGTTTTTATTTACATAATTGTATTTACTCAATTGATTGATATTGATTGATTCCGATATAGAATAGACATTCTTTATCGAATCGATTAAACAGTATAGCTTCAATTGATTGAATACTTTTCCACCGCAAAAACTTGTCAAATTGTTTGCATCCCAAGTTCCCAACACCTCACCCATGAACACATACATTGTAAATGTAAACTAAGCACTCGTCTTTATTTTACAATGTCTACATTCAAATATGAAGAAAATTGTCCATTTTTATTTTAAAATTGTAACTGATCGACATGTTGCCCCATTAAATTTCCACTCAATAAAATTATTCTGGTTAACGTCTATTTGATATAATTATAATATAATGATTGCCAATTGAATGATGTGACATCATACATGTATTACTGATTAATTATGTGCAGCAAATCTGTATGAACTTCTATCAAGTTAAATTAATGTACACTTTCTACTAGCTAACTAAATTACTTAAGGTCTTAAATTTCGAAGTTCAACAAACTAGAAAAAGTCTGTGTCGATGTTGCGAAAAAACTAATAAAAAATACTAAATGCGAATTTGCTGAAATCTTTTGAACTCCGATGCTTCGCGCGCTTCCGTCTGAAAGTAGTGGTATCAGTGTCTCTACGAATCAGCGAAGTCGTCGGCATCGACGACAGTTTGCTTCGCGGCGAATCTTTCGCACCGGGTACTTACAACAGCGCGTTTTGAAGACAATAATTATTAAAAACTCAAAATGACGTCATGAAAGACGTTAATAGCGCGCATGCAGCATTGCTAGAAGCCAATGCGTCACAGATCTCGTTGGACTGGAGTTTGAGAGTGATTGCGGACAGGGCAAAGCGTTATTAGAGAATACTAAACAAGCTGCCTATTACAATTTTCGTTATTATTATTATCGTTACGTCAATTCATAACAAGCGCAAATTTTAAATATATAAAATTATTCCTACAGTGTTATTCCTACACGCCATTGAGAAATAGTCCCAACTTAAAAGATAATGCTAAAATTTGACAATTGTTCATAAAGTTGGTTACGGTTGGATTTAAGATAGCTAAAGTTGGAGCTATGACTAAGTGCTATGGTTATGCGATATTACCTTCCGTAATCATTGTCAAACAGTTCTCAAACTATCTCAAACAGTTCTCAAAATTTCCCAGCATAAATTATCCTAGAGCGATACAAATGTTATCCATGATTCTAATCTGAACAAGTTCACTACGCGCTTGTCAATATTTGTTTCACATGTAAATATTGTTCTTCAAGGCTGATATACTGTAATACAGTTCTCAAGAAATACTAATTATCGCGGTATCAAAGCTAAATGACGTTGAGTTTGGAAAACTTTCCAGCAAGAGGCGTACTCTATGGAGATTCGTTTACATTAAAAAATTTCTTCAACAGTGTTGACAAGTAAACAGATGTGATTGATGACACTCTGCCTTAATTAGAAATCTCTATGAGATAAATGTGAATCATCTTTTGCTAACATGTCGTTACTAATAGTGATATAATCAGAGATCCGTTATCTGATGACGATATATACCATTACTTGCTAGAGAAAAGTAATAAAGTGAATACAGCGTTATAAAGCTTCATCACAGACAACAGACAGAAATTCTTTGACTACAGACAGAAATTATTCCCTCTGTCAGGAAATGCGAAAATCTGTCCCTAGCTATCTGGCCTTTCTCGGGCCGTAGATGTAAACATGTCTGAGCCCTGACAGAAACATTGATATATGAGTCAAATTCTACCGTTACCACAGCGCTACAGGGTTACTATGGTTACAGGCCTACAGGGGTTACTATGGTCACATCTCTGCAGGGGTTACTATGGTTACAGCCTTGCAGGGGTTACTATGGTTACAGCCCTGCAGGGGTTGCCGTGTCGCCACAGGTCGATGAACCTACTCGTTTCACGGGCGCTCAACCACTTTGAGGAACTTTCCTAGCGTATCGTAACGTAACGTAATATGCAGTGATCTACACATGCCCAGAGAGTGCTGCGGTCGTACATTGCACTGCGTTACGGCGTTACGCAATGTTCAACCGTAGCGCTCATGCGAATATCATTGAATCTTTGCGCTTTCACACTATTTTGTTTTTCCTTAGATTTCTTACATAATGATCAGATTCATGAATGAGCAGATGTCACAATGTCAAACACAGACTAAGCAAGATGAAATGTAATACAACGTTCAATACAATTATTAATTAGCAGATTTATATTTTGTATCATCAGATTTATATTTTTACGAGTAATTAAAATTACGAATAAAACACCGCATAAATTGTAGCAAATCCAGTGCCGCTGTCCTTGAAGTTTGTTTGGTCTGGTTGATTTCTGTTTGATTTAGCTGAAGTTTCCATGACTGTTTTTTTTAATCAAATCTTAGACGTTAGCACGGTCACTAGCGTACAGAGAAGTTAATCCACGGAGTAACAAAACCTCGGCCTAACATTACTTATAGTTCCCGAGTGCGAGATACTACAATAAAGCATAGTCCACAGTGTATCTTTGTCCCTAGAGTCAGTGGCGTATCGAGGATATTTGGCGCCCCGGGGCAAAAACCCAATTTGCGCCCCCCCCGAAAAAGTTTCTTACAAGCGGGGGGAAGGGGGTTAGTGGCGAATTCTTTTTCGAACGAGCGTACCGGCGGAGATTTTTGTCATGGACTTAACAATCAATCAATTTTCGTAAGCGACTCCTGGAAAAAATATGAGGGGCGCCCCGAATAAATTAGAATTTTTGGGGGGCGCCCACGAAAAAAAACAAATTTGGGGCGCCCGAAAAAAATTTTTTTTTGGGGGGGGGCGCCCCACAAATAAACTTAATTTTGTTTGATGTGCCACTTTTGGCGCCCCCATCCACCGGCGCCCGGGGGCAGCTGCCCCCCTGCCACTCACTACGCTACTGTCTAGAGTAATATAATCTCATGAAAAGCATAATTATCCTCATTGAGCTATAGAAATTCAAATAGAATTCCAGTTTCTTCTAGAAACACATGTCGATTGTCGACTGACTAAACTTACAGAAACAGCTCATGCACAATCTTGCAATCAATCTGACAACGACTATCCATCGCCAAAGAACAGAAAAAGACTTTCACCAGCCAAAATGTTCATAAAATTTCGCGTAAAATCTTTCTGCATTGGATACTAAACAACTTTTATACACAGGAAAAAATGTTTTAAATTTTTGTCCTCAAATCTACGCCAGTCTCTATTGTTGCTCTACTGCTTGTGGTATTTTGATAACTTTTAAGAGTTTGAATTACAGCACAGTATACGAGAGATATTAATAATAATATCCAATGTGGTACTTACCCAACATAAGCGTGAGAACGTCCGAGATGGCAAGAGAAAAGAGATAGTAGTTGGTCGCCGTGTGCATCCTCTTATTCCTCACAATGACCAAGCACGTACAGACATTACCAACCACGCCTGTCAAGAATATGATGACGTAGACCGTGATTAGGACACAGGTTTCAACGTTAGAACGATATCTCGGACCGAGGTGTTGCAACAACAACTCATCCAGGGTTGTCGAATTCTCAGTCGTGTTGCTAGTGACGTCATTCATAGATGATGTCTCGTGATTGGTCGACATGTCTTCTTGTTGAACACGTGGCTGAGATGTGACGTCATCAGTAAACATCGTCATTCTTCGGTTGAACTCTACATCGGCAGACGAAGCTAGATTCTAATTGTCCTAAATGCCCGAAGTGTCCTTAAGCGACCTAAATATCCTTGCTGGTTAAACGCATTCGAGTAGGCCTACTATGATCAAAAGCTGAGCACCAAAGATAAGACTGTGGGAAAACAGTTGCAAAAACTTTGCTTCTGTTCAAAGCGCGACAGATAGCAGGATCTCACGAGTTCATTGAGGTACATAGACGATTCATTTAGCCAATAGGACTATCTTAAATATCTTTATTTACTGTATTTCATAAATTCTACATTAACTCTATAGTAACTCTCATTCGTGCTCAGTATCTAACGAATTCAATCAAATTTATTTAATACCTAATCCAAAATTAGCGGTAAGCTAAATCACGAAGCCGACCAGTCACTGCCGCCTTCTAAGATTTGTTTTAGCTGATTACTAAGTCTTGTTCCGGTCGTTGTCGATTTTATGTTTTGCAGTGGAGATCAAATCAGTACTTACGAAACAGTTGTTTTTCCTAGCTTTCTATGAATCGTTGCGATGTAAACAGATATCACGGCACACTTAACGGTACACCCTATGCGATGCACCCCGTTCGGTACACACTGTACGGTACACACTGTTCGGTACACACTGTTCGGTACACCCTGTTCGGTACACACTGTTCGGTACACACTGTAATTTCGTTTTCTCTCGACTCAAACACCGCTGATCTACATACGATTCCGTTCTTGCGAAGATCAAGAACAGTTTCGTGCGCAGCTTGACAATGTACACATCATGACGTCACGACATCATGACATCACGTCACAGGACGCATCTGAGCTATAACTAGACGATAATGACGTCAGCTGTGGATGCCTACAAGACACCGACCGACGTCGCGATGGCTTTCAATTCAATAAGTGTCGAACGCAAAACCAAGCGCATATCAATAGAGTGAGCAGGACGAGTTGTCGCTGCGAGGAAATCCTTCAATGTACTGCGACTTGCTGCTGCTGTTGCGAAGGAGGAGGAGGAGGAGGTGGAGGAGGAAGAAGAAGAAGAAGAAGAAGAAGAAGAAGAGGAGGAGAATAACTTCTTCAGACGTCTACCGAGTCAACGTTCGAGGAGATTCGGGAGAAATCGTGTAATGGAGTCGAGCGGTGTGAAGGGAAGAACGAACGAGAAATCAACTCTACACTCTCAGATCCAACTGCTACTGTATTTACCACGAATTTATGTCTGGCGCAGACAGACTGACCGACAGACAGACAGACAGACAGACGGGCATTAGCACTGATGACATGTGTCTCGTGAAAAACAAACGGAACTTCGTCTCCGCTGAAAGTGGAGAGTCTCTACGCGCATGCGCCGAGTTCTGTCTGCGTTGTGCGCACGCGCGGTTCTGACCATTGCTAGTAATTTCCCACGCAATTACGTAACGTTACACAACAATTAAACTTTCCCGTCAATTCATGTAAACAGTCATTTTAGGGAACTAAAACACATTCTGCAGAAATCAATTGCTTAAAAACTTGTTATGCTCTATATGAAAACCCTGCTGGACAAAAACAGGAGTAAATCTGGTATATTTTTTATCATATCATAATTATTAAAATTTAACCGAAACTAAGGTAATGTTGAAAAAGGTGTAATCGATCAGTCTGCAATTACTGTCGGACCAAAGGGCAGGGTCAAATGGAAATGGGTCCCTTCATCTTTTGGAAATATAGGATTGCATGGCTCCCCTGTAACTATGGTTCGCCTCCATTAGCTCAAATCACAAATCTACCCATAGTGGCTAATAGAATCATGTAGGCCTATAGTCAATCAATTGATTATACAAGGACGAATAAAAACTGATTAAAGAATAAATCTACAAACAACTGTAAGAAAAATCTGTTACTAAGACATTGTATATTGTGACTTAAGGAACTTCTTACTACCTGAGGTCTTGATAAATAAAAGTGATTGATTAACATCAATTTTTAGATTATTTCGTGCATATGATAAAAGTCGTTGCGTCCGGATTTTTTGAAGTTGTAGTTTGTTCAAATTCAAAGGCTTCAAGAGTAATCATATGACCCAATATGGCCTTGGTCGGTGTTTCATTATCTGAGGGTTTGGCCTAGCAGGAGATCTTACAGAGGTCTTTGGCAGACCCGTAGCCAGAATTTCAATTCGGATGGATATTTGACTTCATTTAAAAAATTGAAATTTTAATGACTTCATCAAAATTGACATTTGTGGTGGGAATATTTGACGTTCATCAAAATTGTAACTGCCTTTCTTGAAGAAACATCACAAATTATGTTAAATCTTAAGAACAAATTTCGTTTGGGGGATTTGAATTTGTAACCCCCTTCCCCTTAAGTACAGTCCTGGTCTTGAATGCGGCTTATATCACATACGATTTTAAATATTAGTCATTTAATTTCACAGTAACCTTCATGTCTGTAATTGTTGTATTATCGTTACTCTTAAAAGCTTGTACTATTAAAATAGTGCTGCAACGAAACCAATACAATTATACCATATATCGGTTCCTGAACACTTTATTTCTATTGCACGCATCCGATCCAGCAGCCACACATACGCGAGCTGTTCTCGTCCCACATCATTCACATGTCGGTCAGTATAGTAAAGACTGCACTTGCAATAAGGAAATGTATTCCTTAACCAATGTCAGCCGTGGATTTATAAGATCATTGTAACTCTGGAAAGGGGATGAGGCGAAGGAAGACCCGGATCTCACGCCATTGCCACGAGCGTGATCGCTTTGAGCAAAGGATGGAATTACTCGGTAATAGGAGTATCAAAAGATATTGCCTTCACGGTATACGCCTGTGAAGTCAAACCAGGGAGAGGGGCGCCCCCTTTCCCCGTTATTAAAATCTAGGGCGGTTTTGCTTTGGTTTACCCAAACTTTTATCGTCTGGTTTCAGTAGCTATAGAAGGTGGGGATGGCAGGTCTGAAAGCCTCACTGGGGTCGACATCCCATATGCCATATCATAAATGTATATGAGATTGAAATTACATCATTTGCCAAATTCGGAAGATGAAAACCGCTTTGAACAGCTGCCCAAATCTATTTCAATGCGGAGATTCGAAAATTTGAAGAAATATATATTTAGTACTCGCTCTCTTTATATGACACACCATGGAAATGCTTTAATCTTGATATAAGCATACGAACTATAAAATGTATTAATAGAAACTGCTTAAGTAATCAAACAGAAAATTACAAAGATTAACATTAATAGTTGTACTAAATGAATGAATAATTGTAAAGCACATAATTAGACAATAGTTATGGACATGAAAGCCAAGTTTTACAGTTAAACAATTTGATTTGCTACAGCTTAAAAGCATTGAAATTAGTGTCACGGTCATACATGACAGTGGTCACACTTGATAAAATTCCTGTCACTTCTACAAAGTCAATACATTCATAGCATGAACTACTGGTGCAAAAATTGAGACAACATCAGAAAATTACATTGCACGACCAAAGGGTTTAGAGAATCTAAATTATGACAAAATTGCATGTAAATTTACTGTTTTACAGTTGCCACTTACTTAAAGGGAAGGGGGAAGGAAGTATTGTGAATTACAAATTGGATAAATTATTCTTTGATTAGGTGCGAGCAGTAGCAGTAGCAGTAGCATCTGATAATTAAATAGTTTAACTCTAGGCTTTAAGTTACATATAGCTCGAGAACATTTATACATAATTCCTTCCGTTGAAGCATTCTAAATTAGCAGAACCATAGAGATAGGATTATGTAGGCCAATTTGCATAATTATATTTCTATACCATAAAGAATTCTTAAACAGACGTTATGGACATTAAGTTGACACCTGGCGGTGGAAACGGTCGTGAGAATCTAACGAGTGTTACTGACGCCGACAACAAGTCTAAATTCATCAGCGCTTCGCTGCAGGCGTTCATCCTAACGTGATTATATAGCCTGAGTATAGCATAACATAACATTAATAGTTGAGCCTTGGCGCTATAATTATAAAGATATAACGACAAAACGATTTAAACAATAATTAGCGTTGATAAATTATATCCTGTCAAAGACCTGATCATCATCTCCTGTGCAGCTAGCCATAATATATTAGCTGATATTGACAGTTATATTAGTCTATGCTTTGTCAGATTGATTAATATAGGCTATACAGGGTCAAATCTCTATAAATGTCTATCTGTATCGGGTCAGGGCCTTTCTGTGTCGGGTCATGGTATTGATAAGTGTTTACTGTTTACAACCGCTCAGGTAGATAAGAACTCGGACCATCGTCATTTACGTGTTCTCTTTACTTTCTGGAAGCCTGTGGAAGGTCATTGGCTTCCAATTTCTATCTCTATCAATTTCTATCCTGTTATTGTTTTGTCGTTTCCAAAACATTCTGCCTGCAACTCATCAGGCGAATGTCAGTTGGCGACCGACCTCCTTGGTTTCTATCCAAGCATTTTACCCTTCACTACATGCAGCTCTGAACAACACTCTTTCACGTAGCACATGCTCAGTGTAGTTCCTGGCAAGTCATTATATTCGGAGCAACTTCGAGTAAGTTACATAATACGTGATGGACACCGGACGTGCAAGATAGACAAAACACACAACATACTGTAATTGGAAATGTAAGGCATGTGACGATGATGATGATGATTATGATGATTCCGGTCGATTCATAGCCATATTCCTGAATTGATGTAATGTGAGCTTCGATGTTTGAATAAAATACTTTGATTTAATCAAAGATAACACATGGATTTTCACTGATCAGAAACTGAACAAATTTATTTGATCCTTAAATGCAATTGATGTTCACGTAATCTAAAAACCTCGTCTTTAATCGGCTTATCTTTATAATATAATTATATATACAGTACATATCAAAGAGTATGTGATATGTCGGCAGAGACCATACACAGCACAAAATGATCAAGGCGTAACTCACGGTAACACAATCATATATAGTTTGCATACAATATGCACTCAGCTGTATTGAATTGACCTCAGTACAGTACTTGACCTTTAGCTAACTTCAGTAAGTTCAGTACTACACGTGACCTCTTGTTGAACTCAGCACGATCCGTGACCTCCAACTGACTCGCCTCAGAGGTCACTTCAGTCAAGCAGGCGACCTCTAGTTGATCTCAATATGGTACATGAATTCTAGCTGAGCTTAGTACGGAACATGAACTCTAATAGACATTTGTGACATGTGGCATGACATGCGACATGTGATATGTCTATGTGGCATGTGACGTCTAGTGTACCTCAATACTGTAAGCGACCTACATTTGACTTCAATATGGTACGTTACCTCTAGTTGACCTCAGTAGGGAACGTGACCTCTAGTCGTTGACCTCAGTAGGGAACGTGACCTATAGTCGTTGACCTCAGTAGGGAACGTGACCTCCAGTTGACCTCAGTAGGGAACGTGACCTCTAGTCGTTGACCTCAGTAGGGAACGTAACCCCTAGTCACGGACCTCAGTAGGGAACGTGGCCTCTAGTCGTTGAACTCAGTAGGGAACGTGAACACTAATTCTGTGCACTGGGCGCGTCTGCGACTCTGCCAAGTTCATGGTTAGATCTATGTTGAAGCTCTCTTGAGGTTTCCTACCAGCGCTGCTTCTGCTGAACTTGTCGTAAGTTATCGGAGGCTGCTTGGCGCCGGAGGCTTTAAACGTTGTCCGTGAATTGCTAACGATTTGCAGTTCTCTCACATCAAAGTTCGACCTCTGCTGCCTAATCCCACCCTGTCTTACCAAATCTGAAGTGTTCGATACAGATAAAATAGGCCTGTTCTGAACGCGGTGATAACTTGAAGGCAAAGAAAGCCGAGGCAAATCGTCTGTGTCAGATTCGAGTAAACAGTAGTCATCATCATCATCATCATCGTCGTCACCGGCGAGCGAATCAGTTGGAGAATTGTTCGGAGTCGACATCAGCAACTGTGTGACGTCATCAACTGCGTCATGTCTACAATGCAGGACGTATGGCGCTGCGAGACTCGTCACGTGATATCGTGTACTTGGCATGCCGACATCGTTGTGACTCTTACGGTTCTGAAAGTAATGAGGACTTTCATACGTAGTAGTTATCCGGTTTGATTTATAGATCGGTTGAAAGTTTCTCGTTAAAGTTACAAATTGGAACATTTCCCTGTTTTTGCCATTATTATTGTGAACTCTAGGTGCGGAATTATAATGTCTGCGAATTAATTGCTGCTGTTTATTTGCAGACAACTTCTTGGCCTCGTTTTGGTGTATCAAGATCAGCTGCTGCTGCTGCAGCTGCGGGTCAGATGCTTGCTGTCGCAGCTGCGCCGCCAGCTGCTGATGAATGCGCCTACTGCTAAGTTTGTTCTGTGACTGGAACCCGGACGATGATCGACAGAAAGACTGAGTGGTAGCGGAGGAATGACTACGAGTGCCGAGGCCGAGGCGATGGAAGACCGGATCGTCTGGGGTTGACCGGAGAACAGCAACAAGTTCTCGATCAGTCAGCCGCACGTTCCACCGCTTTCCAGTTCCATCAGCGACGCAGTACCTGGAGGACTGACCCGCCGGTACCTTGAGTCCACGGTCAGTGACCGGCCAGACGCTCAGGTTGTAGATCGACAAGGCCGTTCCAGACGACATTCGGTCAGGAGATTCCGACTCGTGCAAAACTCTAGTGTGGTTGTCACTGTCATCAGTCTGTTTGAAAGTCACACTGGTGTCACTGTGGGTCCTTGTACTTGTCACATTGTGAGCGCCGTTCGTTTGTCTCGAAGTCCGCTCATGGTCGTCACCGATCTTTGTTTCAGTACGCAAAGCTGAGGCAGATTGTTCTTCGTGTTCTGCTGAGGATGAACTTTTCGAAAGTTCGACACATTTAGATCCGCGTGGCTGCGAATCCAGTTTGTGTGAATATTGATATCTTATTCGCGGTCGTTGATCCGGAACAGGTTTATCTCTTCCATGTTCCTCCAGTCCAGCAATGTGTTCCTGTAATTCTATTCTATGTTCCGTGATCCACTTTGATCCAGAAAGTTTTCTCTTGCTTAACGTCAGTTCGTCGAGAATCTGGCTGCATTTAATCTCAGCGAGATCGAACTGGTTGTCGGTCTGCTGAGCCGTTGCTATGTCGACAATTTTCTGCTTGTTAACACTCGGAACGTCCTTCTTCAGACATGTAACGTCACCAGTAGATGACGTCATCGTGACGTGGATAGAAAGTACGATCAACTGGTTCACGATCTAAGGTCAAGCTACTTCCGGTTGTTTGCGGCGCTTCTTTCACAACAGTCTGAATTATTCCTCATAATCCGATAATGCAAAATTCAACAATCTTTGCTTAGATTTCCTGAAATTATAAAAGCGAT
Source organism: Buchholzia appendiculata (assembly GCA_034694885.1). Taxonomy (NCBI): domain Eukaryota; kingdom Metazoa; phylum Annelida; class Clitellata; order Enchytraeida; family Enchytraeidae; genus Buchholzia; species Buchholzia appendiculata. Next base: position 6,851 of record JAQFYQ010000075.1, on the reverse strand, counting down.
ATGACCTTTACTGATAGCTGTAATATTAAATGCAACAGACATACATTTATATAGTTCTGATGATTATTATTCTGTTTACTAGGCTACCTACAAGTTTTGGTCTGAAGAGTCGCTACAACATTGCACGCCAAAGCTTACATCACATTGTATCATTCTGAAAAATGTCAGACAGCAATACTGGAGAAAAACTATTAGCGCTAGTTCGTTTCTCAGACATAACTATTGTGAAACCTTTCGTTACAATCAACTTGATCGACCACGCCAACGCTGTCAAACAGCAATACAAGCAAGTCAAACCTGTTATAACAAAATAAGCATGAATAATGCTTACTCAAAACTGTGGGATAATTTACAGTTAAAGTTGAAACAGCTGTCTTTTTCTAGAAATCATGCTAAACTTCTAAAATTCCAGTTTCAGTAAAGTTTCACACTAGTAACCATTCATTTCTTTTAAATGCATACTAACTAGCTTATGTAGTTAACATACGCAAAAAACTTTAAACACTATCCAAATAGATACAGTTTTTGCTGCTGTTTAATTGAGGCTTAAGTATGGCATTTTCTCGAGCGCCATCAAAGAAACCACATGTATCGAGCACTGGGTGACTGCTTTAGCACCAAACATATCTTATCATGCTTTCATTACCTATAATTAAAATATAAAAAATACAGTAATTATCAATAACAACAATAACGCTCGTATTTTAAAATCTAATCTTTAATAAACTTTAATTAATTTAATCTTTAAGTGCAATCAGTCCAAACAATAACCTAAACATAACTACAAAAGGAACAAAAATAATGTAACCGATTACATTTAAGTTGAGTAGTACAAACTACTATACATGTAAACTAACAACAGTGAGAATATAGCAAGAACGGCATGAATGCTTAACACAACCCATTAACTCTATCAATGCTATGTAAATCTTGATCTTAACAAACGACTTGAAATAGCAACAGATCTATCTACAAGCCCACAGTTACATAGAGATTACAAGGTAGCACATACAAATCATCAGTTCCATGGAATGACTAATTACAAGACATAGTCAAGGTAGTAATTAACAACATTATAATCTGCGTGACAAATATAGTCAGCCCTGTCATATATCACACTAGTAGTGCTTGAGTCTAGCCGTCGTTGTGCAGTCCGTCATCTCGGTATGTGCATTCCTATGCACCGAGTGCACTGCACTCTCAAGCACACATAAATGTAATAGTTGGAAACACTTAACGAGTTTTCAGCCTCACAGTAAAACTAAGCAAAGATTAACACTCGAGACATACTTGTCAAATTTCATTGAAACGCTTCGGATTTTAAAATGATTTCATTTTAATCAACATAATTAATAAGAAAATGGTTGGCCATATTCGCTTGCAGCCTCGATTCGTTTCAAATAAAGAGATATTACATGACAATGGTCATAAAATCATAAAATCATAATAACTGATATAAATGAGTGATGATCATCATCATCACTCATTTATAGTCCACTACACGCTTTCGCAAGGTGTCTCTGCTGAGCGCAGGCAGAGACTTAACTCATGTCCCCGAGGGCTCATTATGGCTGGATTATTTTACGCCCGCAAGTCCTTGCTGACGTTAACCCTTATCCGGGAATTATTGTTACCTGCCTTGCAGTTGATCAAGCCAGGATTTCATTTTGATGGGTTTTGAACTTTTGACTAATAAAAATTTCATCGACCTTTTAAAAGTTTTTAAACGAGGGTGAGGGTTTTACATTCCAAAAAATAACAACCTTTTTCACGAAAAAGCTCGCAAACATTCAAAATTGTAAGACATATTTCGCGTCTGGAGCGGGGATTTGAACTCGTAAACTCCCCAGCCACACTTAAATATGGCCCTTGCAGTTGATGATTTCCCTTCCTCAGGAAAAGTTGTACTGCTTTGATTTGGTAGTGGCGGCAGGCACAAGCTAGCCTCACCACCATGAAAGAACCAAACAGCAGACGGCAGTAGTCTACACTCACGCTACAGCTCTCATCAGATCACTAGCCCTTAATCGCCTCATACGACATGCACTTTCACCACAATGGTAGCCCCATCGCAGGGGTTTCCCCACCACATGGGTCTCCCCACAACATGCTTCTCTCCACCACAGGGTCTCCTCCACTACAGGGGTTTCCCCCAGCACAGGGGTCTCCTCCACTACAGGGGTTTCCCCCAGCACAGGGGTCTCCTCCACTACAGGGGTTTCCCCCAGCACAGGGTCACCCACACCACAGAAGTCTCCCCCACCAAAGGGGTCACCCACATCGATGCATTTACAATTTTCTGAAAGCAGTGTGCAGCAAGATACTAAACGTTTAGGCTGTGAAACAATAATGCTTCGTCTTACTAAAGTCGTCTTCAAAACCAAATGTTAATCCTGTTCAGTTTGACAACCGTTACTGCTTGTTGAGAGATGAAGTTAAGAGACTGTATTACTAGTTTAAAAGGTTGGATGACTAGTTCACTCACCTCCCCAACCTCAATATAGTTGGCCATTGGCTGGCACAAGAAGTGGCCTATCCGGCCCCTATATAGTTACCCCTTGGTTCCCGACCATATATAGTTGCCCCTTTGGCGGGCACAAGTAATGGCATAGACTTCAGTCAGTGCATCATATGAAGAGCATATGAATGCACATTTTATGTCCACCATACACGCATAAAGCTTCATATCAGGAAAAAACAATATTAAGTGCATCCTGCACAAAGGAGAAATCATTACACATTGCAACAGCAGCATCGTGTAGCTGGCATTAAAGAGTCGACGTAGAGGAACTTCTCACCTCTGTACTGCACTGATCATACACACGAAACAAACAGATTAATAGAATACTCTTTATGTAATTTCACTTAATGATAACCGAGAACTGATGACCGGCGAGATAGGCAACATTGCACTGAATAGATCAAGTTGAAATGGCTAGGTGAGCGGTTCAAGTCTACAATCATCACCGTCATCAACATCTAACGTCAGGTTGTCCTCATCAGGAACGGCTAGACGCCTCCGACAATGGAGAACATTTCCTTCGCCATTAATTACGATCATGTGCATCCTCAGCACCCAGGTTCAATTTCACTGGACTGATCGCACACACACTTCATCCAAGTCTTTCTATGCCTGCCTTGGAACAACATGCATCATAACCAGCAAGCAGAGCACAGCTTTAGGCGCTACTGTGCCTAGTTAATTATAGAATAATAATACCAGATGTGCACAATTTTGCCACACTATGCTCCCACTATGAACCCAAACGCTTCTTATGAATTCACAGTCACCTGCTCTTATGCATTGCAATATTACTATTATTAATCTGCTATTATCAATCCTATATGTAACTAAAAGCATAGCCTTAACAAGAATATCATGACTAAATATTGAATAATAAATCTACGATATTGAATAATAAACCTATGATATTGAATAATAAACCTATGATATTGAATAATAAACCTATGATATTGAATAATAAACCTATTGTGATTCAATAATAAACCACGGCTATAAACCTATACAAGGCTATAACAATAATTATACTATGCAATTTTAACAAACTTGTTACATAATAAATAAATTCAAAGACAATTACTTTCGGTGCACAGCACAAACTCACGCTTACACAAATCACTGTGAAACATCACTGAATACTGAACTCCTATTAATAGAGACTAATTTCTGCTGAGTAGTCCTTAAATATTAATGACCAGCTATAAGCTTGTAAATCAGAGTGTCATACATTACAGCAGCGCCGTGTGTCGACAGAGATAACGTTGAGTGGTCCATCAGTGTACTACTGTCGTTGACATTATCGGACATATTTACAATACACTAGAATGTTCACAGCTACAACGAGAGCAACTTGACGACACATACCTCCACTGATCTGGGCTACATTAATCAAAGTAAGTTGAAGTGCTGAATTTATCTATGTTTGATTGATCATCAATTGCAGGGCCGTATTTAAGTGTGGTTGGGGGATTTACGAGTTCATTTCTCCTCCAGTGATCTTAAAATTTTGGATGTTTGCGAGGCTTATCTTGAAAAAGATTGTTACATCTTTTCGGAACGTTGACCCCCACCCCGGAATGAAAACTTTTAAAAAGGTCGCTAAATAATTTTATTAGTAAAAACACTCCAAAATTACATCCTGGCTTTGGGCTTGATCAACTGTGAGGCAGATAATAATAATTTCATAGTACTAATACTAATAAAATTAATGCGCCTCGGAATGTCAGTGACGAGAGTCATGGCACGCACGGCGCATGTGAAAGGAAGTGCTACATACATACATACATACATAATAACAACAATACTACTAATAATAAAAATAATAGAAAAAAACTTTGGCGATTCAATTTCTACCAGAAGCACTGAAGAAAGATTCCCGTATTATAAGAAGTATAGAAATTTTAACCAAGAATATCAGAAAAAACGTCAGTATTTTCACATTAATTAAAAAGACAAAATAGCCCAAAAAATCGAGTAGAAAGTTGACAATTCCCTTTCCTTTAATAAATACATTTATTAACTACATAAAAGAACAACACATATTTAATGAACTGCATTATGTAAAATATGATCCTTTAATGTAGCAAACAATTTTTATTACAATTTAACAACAATTGCTAACATTTGTGTTAACATGACTCGAGTACAAGAGCAATACAGCAAAGTACAACTGTGTTGACTTACTTTCTACAAATAACTATTTCCACATAGATATATAAGATATAATTGTTCGTATTTCCGTGTAATCTGCGAGGCAGTAATGCAATTATAGATTACTGAAGACTAATTCATAAAGCCATTTCAGATGTTGCATGTACACAGATATTCAGTATATTTCAGGTCTATTTAAAGATGAGGTGCTTATCATTCTATGATCACTCAACCAATGCATCAGATCACGTTTGCACAGTATCTCTCAAGCACATGTAAACTGTCATGCTTTACAAACAAAAAACAATGAAGAACTGATAATGACAAAAGAAGTAAAGTCAAACAATCAGTTATTGTTTTTAATGAAACCAGAGGCGCTTCAACTCAGCGGTACTACAAGATGAACACAACTTGACACAGGCACTCCTAGTTATCAAACAGAAGTAAACTACTGTATGAGAACCATGCACCGAAGTAGTCCACACACTTAGAGATGCATAACATGCACAAACTTTCACAAGTGCACAACAAGTGCGCATTCAGTTCAAATACTGGAAAGTGCACATCTTCTTCTGAAAGCGTGCACAGTGAATGATAAACATTTCGATGGCAGGGTTGTAGACTCGGTGCAATGCAGGAGTACATCATTGCTCCACCTTGTCAGTTTTATATGATAGCACCACATCTTTCATAGCAACCAGATACAAACCAGATAAAAAAAAATTAAACTTGATGTAATTTTTCCCAAAAAATAATTACTTTCAAAATAAGCCAAAGATTCACTTAAACCCCACCATCAGAAGGAACAAATTTTGCACGAGAATTTCATGCCGCCGCCACCTGCTTGTCAAAATTTTTTAATTATACTCCTTGCCGTCACCCTTCCATACCTGCTCATCTATAAAAAAATCAAGCATTAGAATACCTAAGTGCTTAAGACTACTACAGCACTGGTCACTGCATATGAAGAACAATACGCTTCACTGCACTGATAGACTATACAGCAATAGTACGCTTCACTGCACTGATAGACCATACAGTAGCAGTACGGTTCACTGCATTGATAGACTACACAGTAACAGTACGCTTCACTGCACTGATAGACAATACAACAACAGTACGCTTCACTGCATCTGATAGACTATACAGTAACAGTACGCTTCACTGCATCTGATAGACTATAGTACGCTTCACTGCATCTGATAGACTATAGTACGCTTCACTGCATCTGATAGACTATAGTATGCTTCACTGCATCTGATAGACTACAACAGTACGCTTCACTGCAACCGATAAACTACAGTACGCTTCACTGCATCTGACAGACAACAACAGTACGCTTCACTGCATCTGATAGACTATAGTCCGCTGCTGGCCTAGAGTCAACTTGATGGTGAGACAACGAGGGTCCTTGCGATTCTTCTTGCAGCTAATCTGCCCCGTCACGCATTCACCTACAACACAGGAATACAATACATGAATACAATACATGAATACAACACATGAATATAATATATGAATACAACAAATGAATACAACACATGAATATAATATATGAATACAACAAATGAATACAACACATGAATATAATAAATGAATGCAACACGTGAATACAATATATGAATATAACATATGCATACAATACACGAATACAATACTCATGTATTGTATTCGTGTATTGTATTCATGCATTGTTATTTCATGTATACAACACTTGAAAACAACACATGAATACAACAGCTTAAGAGTGTAATATACATTGTACTTCTTAGAAATAGAAAGTTCAATTATGAATGTGTACTAAAGCAGGATTTTGAGAGAAAGCAACATTATGACTGAGCCATACGGCAGCAATTTGATGACCGAGTCACACGGCAGAAGTTAGACAAGTTGCTAACGGCCAGTAGTTAGTTACCTGGAGAAAAAGTCGAACAAAGAGAGCGAAAGACAAGATTTGCGAGCGCGCAAGTGCCAACACGAAGAAAACTGAAAAAATAGACTGTAGGAGAATTTCATAGGAGAATGAAAATTCTCCTATGAAATTTAACATTGAAGCTTACTTAGACATAGAAATGGACGTAGGAGAGTAGTGTACAATAGTTGAAGAGATATACCGACCATATAAAAACGTCTTATGACTGTCTTATGACATCTTATGACGCAACGTCTCGTCTTAATT
>JAQFYQ010000074.1:0-23426 GCA_034694885.1 Buchholzia appendiculata | reverse complement strand
TGGACAAATCCCACACTGCATGCATCACAGCTACAGAAACATTACATCTTCACAGATACATGTAACAGAGTACACCCAGTTGTTCCAGTATTAAATTCAGTTAAATGCGAGTTCACAAGCCGATATAACTTAAAAAATCATAAATCATATGAATATAGGTCACGCAAGCCTAAATTTGAGCAGATATGATAAATTAAATGCAAGTTCAAATAAGTTAAAACTTGTAGAATTGTTTCTAATTACTTTGTAATTTTAATCTCAAAATTTGGCCACACCCCCTCGCATCCGCAATGCACTCTACAATAGACCCACCATGTTCCTCTATCTCCCGAGCAACGAGACTGCTCGTATCAGGAAGAACCAAGGACATTTGGTATTAAAACTTTGCTGCAATTAAAAATCACAAAATATCACATGCCTATATTAAGCATTGAACAATTCCCGTCCAACCTGCTTTAACTAGCCATAGTAAAAATTATGGACTAATCCAGTCTGAATGGTAAATGACAATGTTGATGATGATGACGTTGCAGCCAAAATACATTGTGCAGATACAGCATATAATACAGCGTAGATACAGCAGTGATACGAATCAGGACTGCTAAGCCGTGTCGTGACAAAACAATACGTTATACCTACAAACCTTATTAATCAATACATTATACCTACAAGCCTTATTAATCAATAGATTATTCTTAAAAAACATTATTAATTAAAATATTATGCATGACACAAGTCATATGTTACCTTCTTCTTGATGCTGTCCTCTGAATCATCTGTCCTACTCGACACAATGCTGCCGTTACTTGTGTACGTCACCGTGGTAACTGAACGAGGAGTACCAGACTCGTCCGACAGAGGGCGCCTCCGTCGACTCATCTTTTCTTCCGTCTCATTGGCTGCAGACAGTGGAGGCGGGGGAACAGGCTGCCTGGACTCACTAGTCATAGCCACAGTACCACTCATGCTTGCCTACAGGAAGATAAGAACAATCACACAAACAAACAAGTTATTTATGGCTTGTAACATAATACTGGAGTCATACACAAGATCATGTTTATAAATTAAGTTTAGAGGGTTCGACATATATTAATTATTGAAGTGCATGCTATAGCAGATAATATTCTGCATGAAACTCTACAAGATACAAAATATATTACATTATAAACTGCACAATAAAGACGTAAAAACATGAATTTTATATATCATTTTAAGAATCAACTTTTTCGAAACACACATATTTTATAGTAGGTCTAGATTTATATGCAAAAATTTAGCGGCAACATTTGGCAGATTGAAACAGATATAAAAACGTTGAGGCTATAGAAAACGCTCAGGATCATGCTTTGCAGAGAACGTCCTTTTGAAAATATGGAAAAATTGTTGACTGATGACAATGAAGATGATGATAATAATGCTCAAGCTTTTAGCACGATAATAGCGACATGATAGCGAAATCATTTTGAAAGAATGATGGTCCAGTAGCTCACATTTAATAAATTTCAAAGAGAGCAAAAATATAGCCAATTAATGTCACCAAATATTTAAATTTGCAATTATTTGCAATTATTTAATGTCACTCGAATAACGTCCTAAATCACGTCCACCTGAATAACGTCCACCTGAGATACGTCCACCGCTCTCCTACGTCCTCCAAATCCACGTCAGGGAAATACTGGCAACATACGACCCCGACATTAAAACACAAAACAGATATTATCCAACAATGATGATGATAATAATGATGATGACTGTTATGAAAGCTGATGTACAAACCTCCAAGTCATTAGCCCTGGGAGAGGCAGCAAAGACGACGGGTTTGTGTGTCCTCGGAGAGGCGACGGGAGAGCACGTGAAGTCACTGTGTTCCGCTGCGGACAGATCCAGACCGGACTCGTGACTCGTCTCCAGACGCAGATCTCTCTGCAGCTGCTCCACCATCACGTCGAGATTACGTGTCGTCGACTCAACGGCGAATACTCCGAGATTATTGTTGTCATAGCGATAGTCGGGGATGGTGGCACTTCGACTGTGCTGCAGGCCACTGCATCAGAACATACACAACAGCTGTACTAACCAGCACCTGTCAGTTGGTCACTTCTGCGCATTATCACTATGCATAGATTGACACCAGTCAATTACAGTAGTAATATTGAGTACTTTACAGTTCAATAGCTGTGATAATAAAATTGCGAACATAAGCCAGCCAATGAATAAGTACTGAAATGAATAATATTTTTCTTCTATACAAGAATACAAAATTTACTTTTATTAATTTACTATTGAGTTTTAATTGTAAAAAAACATGAACATTCAATTTCATACGTTACATTAGAATCTTAGTTGCTGAAAATCAAAACGGCCTAACAGAATAATTCCAGTTCGCACACACATACGCGGCGAGAAAGACATCAGCTTGCTCACCTGTTAGCCATCGTGACATGGACGTGACACATAAGCTTGCTCACCTGTTAGCCATCGTGACATGGACGTGACACATAAGCTTGCTCACCTGTTAGCCATCGTGATATGGACGTGACTTGCTCACCTGTTAGCCATCGTGACATGGACGTGACACATCAGATTGCTCACCTGTTAGCCATCGTGACATGGACGCCTTCCAGAATATGCTTTGGAATGTCTTCCACATCTGGCGACCGTGGTAACGCCTTGCTCTTGTTCTCACTCGCTGATCCAGTTGGTGACAGTTCTTGATTATTGGAAAGAAAGCCAGGCGACGAGCAGTTGCGGTCACGTCCCAGTATGAACTGCGACATGTCGAGCTTCTCTCTTCGCACGACCAATGGTGGAGAACCTGAGGAGCAACAACACAACTTATTACAAGAGGCACAGAAATTAATGAATTAAAACCATCTGTATTTAAATATACATTTAAGAATGGCAAGTTCTAGCTGTGATGCAACAAAATCGATCTGTTTTGAATCCATCCGTCTTGACAAATCAGGCAGAAATATTCAAAACTTTTTTTTACAAATAATCGGATGTTAAATGATCATCTTCCAAATGAGTAAGAAAACAAATAGTACTTGAGAACAAGGTAACAACAATCTATGCTCCAAATTAATCAGGCAGGTCGCTCCGAACTAGTTATATACAAGAACGTGTAAATGATCCATAATATGATCAACTAAATAACAGTTAAGTCACGACACCCTTCTATGGCATATTTCAGATTCACAAAACAACATTTCATGTCCAGATGTTTAGTCTTATTGCGAAGTGACGTTGATGATTAAGCAAAGAGTAACCACCATAACTTTTTGTTGATCACAGATACTAAATATAAAACTTCTCATCATTTAATCGCATAAGCTAATGCATAGCAAATAAAATTACTTGATTCACCCGTTTATACTTCACGATTCAGTCCTACCATGATAACCAATAATTAACTAAGCATGCACATGAACACTTTCAGAGCAACCTCTCCGGTTACCCGGGTCGGTCGTACACCCACAAATCCCCCTCCCCACCCAGCATGATCCACAGCCTCACAATATCCATTAACAACAAGAATATAATTGAAATTAACGATTCGTCAACTCTTAATTTACTAATAACGTGCAGACCAAGATTAAAACAAGACAAATAAGAAATATAATTCACAAATTAGACGTCTACAATACATTGCATGCTAAAGACAAAACTGAATACATTTTAACTTTGAATTCAATTATAAAACCACAAATGTAATAACAAAAACTCGTCTAGTTCATAATTAGACAATCACAACACGTACACAATACGAACAGCTCATTAATAAGGCACCAAATGAAATAAACTCAACATTAAAACACGCACAAATTACAGGAACTCAAGTGATACCTCAAATAATAAAACTGTTTCATGCCAGCATAGAGTCGCGTTCGAATGTTTGTAAAAACACACTCTTAACTCTCTCTCTCCGCATCAGCACAAAATTCAAATAACATTTAAAATTCAAAACAAAGAGCTTAAAATTCCTACAACCTAAAATCCAAACCAACAAACAACTATGCATCCATGCAGAAAGTTAACTAATAAAGCCAAGTATGTTGTAAATATGAAGAGACGACAATTGCTTTCATCACTGGTTGCAGCTTACCTTAGTCATGTTAGGAATGCATGTACAAAGACACTTGCAACCTCTTAGCATTACACAATCTTTAGTAGAAGTCGTAAGTTTTAATACACCCATCAAAATTGATGTCGTTTAATGCACAGCACAAAATCCGAGTTAAACTTCATACACTTGTGTTATCTCTGGAAACTCACTGATGTATTCTCCCTTGACGCAATCAAGTCATTTGCAAGGGCACTCTTATTATGCAGTCGGTTTGACCACCGTAAGCATTGTGTCAAATACATATCACATCACGGTGCCACACCATCAGACAATTTACGCATCTTTTTCGACATAAAGTTTTGATGAACAATTTGGAACTCGATAAATAAAAATGTTAACTTACACAATTAACCCTTCCAACAGAATATATACCAACAAGAATTGTAATCTTTCTGCAGTAGAGTGATATTCATTTTCATTTATGCAACACTAAGTCTTACTATGTTGATGATGTTTAAATACGAGAATGCTTTCATTGACTATGCCATCTCGATCTTAATTGACATGTATCATGTCAATTATTAGGAATTGTTTAGATTTGATACAAATTATGCAATTATATCAATGACCTAAATATACATAAATAACAACTCATCATTAGAATTGCACATTTGTGAATACTTCTCCGACTTAATATTGAACTTTACTGCCAAGATTATTCTCAACCGCTTTAGATTATTATATTTTACTTGCAAGTAGTATATCTTAAGTACTCTGTCACGTGAATGTGCTTTGCATACTGTAAGTATAGTGTGAAGATACTAAATATGATGTGTACATTTTAAATATGTTCTGCACAAAATGCAAGTATGCTATGCATAAATTTGCTGCATATTGTAAGTATGTAGTTTATATTGTGAGCATTCAGTGCGTATTGCAAGTATGCGGTGTATATTGCAAGTATGCATTGAATATTATAAGTATGGTATTATATGTATTGCAGCACAAAATGTTAAAGTTCAAACATGAAACTCATTTTTTATTTTTATTTTATTAGTCTCACTTTCAATGAAAACCTTTTTTTATCTGAATTTGTTCCTCATATTCTGTGATGAGTCTCTTAAATCAGCGTTATTCCAACCGATCACAGATCACCATGTGTACTAGAAACTCTGGCACTAATCTCTGTCAACAGCTGTTCAAGATGTTGAAATTCATTGATTTCAAACAATTTAAGTTACCATCAAAACAAAACAAAAAATTTAATCTGATCGTACGAACTGCAATTTATTACAATATGTATAAATTACATGATATAATACAACTTATAAACAAGCAAATAATACATATAATCATCTTAGTGTCTCGCTTCAACAAGAATATGATCTCTGCAATAATTAGACCTAGTACAACACATTTCCCAAATGGTACATAACAAATTTTACAACAAAGAAATCATGCAGAATTTTTTTGCAATTTTAGGTGACAAGCCCCACAACAATGCCCTAATGTACATCTAAACATTAATGACATTGAACTGCTTTGCACTTTGTCCAAATTTAGCCAAACAATTGAATAGTACAAGACAAAAAGCAATAGATATTAGTAATAGATTCTGATACATACAAAAAAACTTGGAGACGTATCGTACTTAAATAATACTTTATCACTGTCAACTGTATGATTACAACATTGTAATACTCCTTGTAAAGTAATAATTACAATTCCATTTCAATTACAAATCATTCTTCATCCCGTCGCTTATTTACTCATACTGCAAAATACACAACACAATTTTCTTGCTCTGTTATTAATGAACGGTTTAAACGTTTGTTTAGAAACAGCCGCATACTAAAGCTCAAAATTCAATTTGAAATATTAATTTAATCTAGCGTATTAAAATAATATTCAAACTATGAAATTGTGCATTGATATTAAAATCAGTACAATTATATTATTCATATTATTATCGTTATTATTACATTCTGGTTTATAACGACCTCTGGAGATCATAATATGCAGCATAACATAAGTGAATACTCCTTATTTTCCAGCTGCTTAGCGTATAATGCTCAAAAAATAAAAATCCTGCTATATAGAACAACCTCAATTTCTAGGACTGCATTACTGGCCGCAATAGACAAAAAGACTAGTGCATGAACAAAAGCAAATGCAATACTCAAACATTTTTCAAAAGATGCAACATTTACAATTAAACTGATTAAAAGTTAATATCCAAGTAAATCAATATACAAATTAAACAAAAGGTTAAAAAACTGTGAACATGATAAAAATTAATTTGAAAAGGAATGAAAATCTGACATAATTATACATTTAGAGATGTATCGTAAACATGATAAAACAACATGATAAAACGCATAATAATTTATCCTAATACAAGATCATCATAACAGTCACATATGCAATGTACTGTTACAAATGAGATTGCCATATACAAGTTAACTTATCAACAGGATTGATTTGTTTAGCTTTTAATATCCTTAAAAGAGGAGCGTGTAACACTGTTAGTTTAGCAAAGTTCTTTTGTAAGCCGCGGTGTCTGTACGGTTGCCTAACATGTTTCAGGGATCGTTACACATTTCAAAGAAACTGTGGTGTCGTTCAACTCCTGCAAATTTTTCTCAGAAATCACTAATTTTTATTTTGTTTAAATTTAGATTAAAAAATCATTAATACTTATATTTAAGCTACCGTTTCTCGAATTTGTTCAAATAATACATATCATTATAACTATGTTTAACCTACATTTATTATTCTGCATCAAAGTCAACCTCATACAGAAATTCACAGTGCAATAATCATAGAGACAGCACAGGTTTCTTGAACACACAAAACACTGGGGAAACAATTAGGTACTAACAGATAGGGACTTCTTTGAACAACAAAACCCTGCACCAACAACTAAAGACAACACAGATTCTATAGAACAAATAACTGCTCCCCGTCCCCCTCCCACATCCATCCCCTCCCACAAACAACAGACAGCATACGCTCTATTAAATCAAGTAATAGAGTCGCTGTTGCTGCTACTGATGAAGATATTTATTACATAAAAGTTGAACTGATTCTACAATTATAATGAACTGTTGCAAACTATGAGTATAACATGAATGCCATATCTGTAATACAATGAACTGTTACAGTTGCTAGGTCTGATGAACAGCTGCAGCTGCTGAATACAAGGAACTGCTACAGCTGCCAGATCTAATGTACAGCTGCAGCTGCTGAATATCATAAAGTAAATCAACTGAATGGAATCAACTGTAGCAGACATCTGTGGTATAATGAACTGCTGGATAATACAAAAGATGCAGCTGTTTGAGTACAGTAAGCAGCGGTAGTTACTAAAAGTACAAAGATGCAGCCGCCGAGTACAGTAAGTAGCCGTAGCTACTAGAAGTACAAAGATGCAGCCGCCGAGTACAGTCAGCAGCTGTAGCCAATGCTACACGTTGTATCTAATCCATTAGTACACAATCTGCCACAGAATCCAGTCAAACCTCTAACTCAATCTGTCAGTAACATCGTGAAATATCATTTTAACCCTTTCAAACGTCATCATCGTAATCGTTATCATCATTATCGTCCAGACTGAATTAACTATCTTTAACAGAAACTAACAGATCACAGCTGACAATATTTTATTTGTTTACATGTGTAGTAGTGTATATTATTAATAGTACAAGATTTAAACATTTATCTTTAAATAAAGAATTATGATATTACAATGATAATTGAATTTAATGATGATTACATAGAAAGCTAGTAAATTTTACTAAATGTTCAGAAATGGACTGAAAGTAATTTGTGATTTAATCATAATCATGATGTATGACCTACTATATCACCAACAAATATCAACAAGTTATTCACCACTTTTAACAAAACAAAGACAAAATATTCCTTAATAAACTTCCTTTTAAAAAACATTGGAATTCATTACTTAATTAAAGTTAGACATTTCTAAATAAAACTAAATAAACTACAATCTTGTAACAAATAGCTTTATAAAAATCTACAACCTACTCAGACAATGCCTTAGAGTATTTAGTTTCATAAATAACATTTTTCACGATTGAAAATGATTGTTCAATTTAAATCCAACATAAACATAAAACATCTACAATATTTACAATGCCACTAAATTGATATGTCATGGAAAACAAATACCAGCAATCCAGAGAATTTTACACAAACCACTGAACTGATTATAACATATTCAGGCAATAGAATCCCTAAATCATTGATTTGTAACTTAAGCCAGCCTAGAACAGGACAAGCTTAAAATCTAATCACACAAAAAATGAATCAGTAGCCTCCAGTCACGACCAGTCCACAATGATCAAAATGACTAAATCCATTTATAAGCAAATATCATTAGTGATGAATTACTAATACCATCCACACTACGAATATCCTCTCCACACATCCACACTACACATGTACGCCTTTCCACACACTCCAGGTGCAAGAAGTACAAGACATACCGCTCGCACACAACAAATCAAGAAAGATCAATGGGCTCAGACCTCACCTTAAATATCATCAATACACATAACAGAATCGTTGATTCAATAACAACAGATGCAATTGATAGAGATTCCGGTTCCAGTTATCATTCATCTTAATCACATAGACTTCAAAATTTAAAAAATAGACAACTAAAAGCCTCAAAAGTTCCCTTTCATGCTTTAAAAAAGCAGTAGTGTACAATACTAAAATTACAGTAAGTAAATCGATTAAATAATACATAATTAATACAATCGGTCATACAGCCATTGCAAAGACAATCATCAAATAGCGCGGTACAATGCACGAGCACAGATCTACTTATACATACATACAAAACAAGGTCAAATAAATCAGTCACATGGAATGTATAATTGAATGTCAACCGTTAATACTGTATATGTGAATAACACTGTGAAAGATATACTACAATATATTTAGTGATATTTATGATTTGGCAAGAGACAGCTATGAGATCAATAACTTGACTTCAAGGACACATGAATATCTTTACACTCCAATGATCGCTTTAAACAATCACCTTAAATACAAGTTAGTATGACTTTAAACAATGACTAGTTCCACAAGTTAGTATGACTTCGAACAATGACTAGTTCCATAAGTTAGTATGACTTTGAACAAAGACTAGTTCCATAAGTCAGTATAACTTTACACAATGACTAGTTCCATAAGTCAGTATGACTTCAAACAAAGACTAGTTACATAATTCAGTATGACTTTGAAAAATTACTAGTTTATAAGTCAGCATGACTTCAAACAATGGCTGGTTCCATAAGTCAGTATGACTTTGAACAATGACTGGTTCCATTTATAAGTTAGTATGACTGTGAAGAAAGACTAGTTACAGAAGTCAGTATGACTTTACACAAGCCTGACTAGACAAAGTATACTCACTTAACATTACTGCTTACTTCAAATTTGACTTGTTCTGTTCTTGACCAGTCACGACAACTACCAAGACGTTAATAAGCTAGACTTGTCAAAAAAGCGAGCTAGGATTTACTCTTGATTAGTTCTGTGAGCTAGCATGACTTGAAGCTTCTCAAGACAAATACGACTTGACCGGTCTTCAAGTCGGACATGACCGCAAGCATGATTGGTTGTACAAGAACAGTTAATCACAATTCTAATCCACGCTCAATCACCAGTACATTAGACTCGATCAATTCAATGTGGCAAATAATCCAGCAGCCTCAATAAGCCACAGTCTACGTGAACACTGAACACTGAAAGGCAAGTACATTTATTGACGACTGAAACTGAAACGAATCATTCCTAAAATGAGCGATTGCTTTCGCGCAACTCTACATCTGACTGTGCACATAAGATCACGCGCTACAACTTTGCAACTGTACACATAACTGAGTACAATATGGTAAATGTACAGTTCACACTGTACTGTCCTGCAATTGTACACATCACATCGTAGGGTACAACTGGTAACTGTACAAAGTGAAATCCCACATGAAGAGAACGTGCCTAGGAACAATTAGTGGCCAAAGACAAACAGCATAATATCAAACAAGTGTATTATAATAAACTCTCCCCCCCCCTCACGTGAGGTAGGTTCTATCAGGCAGTATGACACCAGGCAGCACCGGGGGCTGTGAGCATGAACTGGGTGATCCACCGTCTTCACATCTTGCTGCATCAGTCACATGCTCCACAGAGCGAGCAGCTGCATCACACTCATGCTCAAAGCGAGCAGCTGCTCCCTGCTCCATGGAACTAGCAGCTGCTGTATGATCCTTGCAGTGCACAGCTGCTGCATGCTCCTTAGCACGAGCAGCAGCTGCATGCTCCTTAGGGTGAGCAGCAGCTATGTGCTCCTTAGAGCAAGCAGCTGCTGAATCCTCCTTAGGACGTGCAGCAGTTGCACGCTCCTTACGGCGAGCAATACCTATATGCTCTATGGAACTAGCAGCGGCTGTATGTTCCTTGGGGCGAGCAGCTATTGAATGCTCTGGAGGACCAGGAGCTGCCGTGTGCTCCGCAGAGCAAGCAGCTGCCGTATGCCCTACAGAACTGTGGACAGATGAATTGTCAGTAATGATCACAGCGCTTGCTTGAGAATTTGTTGGAAGTTCTTTTTGCAAATGATCAGAAGGATCTATTAATTTATCAGATCTGGAACTCTTTGTTACTCCGGGCGCGACATCCAACTGCTTGCCTGTACTTGCCCGCCCTGAAGATACCACCACTGAGCTTGATACGAGGTATGACCTTGCGTCAATTAGACCCACTGATGGTTTACTGTCATTCAACGGCTCCACCACCACAGCCTTCGAGGCTCCAGGCAAGGCCACTGCAGGCTTGACCACTGCAGGCTTGGCCAGTGTTGGCTTGGCCAGAGTTGGCTTGGTCACGGCAGGTGTTGGCTTGGCCACAGCAGGCTTGTCCACTGTAGGCAAGGCCATTGTAGGCCTGTCCACTGCAGGCTTGTCCACTGTAGGCTTGTCCACTGCAGGCTTGTCCACTGCAGGTGTATTCACTGCAGGCAAGGCCATTGTAGGCTTGTCTGCTGGAGGCAAGGCCATTGTAGGCTTGTCTACTGGAGGCTTGTCCACTGCAGGCTTGTCCACTGCAGGTGTATTCACTGCAGGTTTGTCCACTGCAGGCTTGTCCACTGCAGGCTTGTCCACTGCAGGCTTGTCCACTGCAGGTTTGACCACTGTAGGCAAGGCCACTACAGGTTTGTCCCCTGTAGGCTTGGCCACTGCAGGTTTGTTCATTGCAGGTTTAGCCACTGCAGGCTTGTTCATTGCAGGTTTAGCCACTGCAGGCTTGTCCATTGCAGGCTTGACCACTGTAGGCTTGTCCATTGCAGGCTTGTCCACTGCAGGCTTGCCAACAGCAGGCTCAGATATTTCAGGCTTGGCAACTCCAGGCTTGCCCTCTCCAGGCTTGACCTGGTCAGGTTTGACCTCTCCAGGCATGAATATGCCAGGTTTGATCTGTTCAGGTTTGACCACTTCAGGCTTGACCTCTTCAGGTCTGACCTCTTCAGGTTTGACCTCTCCAGGCTTAACTTCTCCAGGCTTGATTTCTCGAGCCAATGGTTTGCCAGGCTTGGCAACAACAGGTAATCCTGTGCTAACCACAGACTCGCAATCATTCTTAAATTGTCCAGTTGCAACTGGGTTCAACTGGCCCACTTCACTGACCACTGGTTGTGATTCACCCACCTTGCTATTTGCTGAGTTTGTCTCTTCTACTTTGTCGTCTATCGACTTAGACTCGTCCACCTTGCTATCCATCAACTTGGACTCGCCCAGTTTGCTATCCATCAACTTGGACTCGCCCAGTTTTGAAGACATTGCCTTGGGCTCGCTAATTTTGCTCTCTATAGACTTCTGCTCATTCGGCTTAATACATACCGACTTGGACTCGTCCTTTTCTCTACCAAGCAACCTAGACTCAGCTGGCTTGAAGATCATCGATGACTTTGATGTCTGACATGATTCGCTGTTAAAAGAGCTTTCTGAATCTGCGTCATCGCCGTCCTTATCTTTGAGTACAACAGCAGATATGCTACTTGCCCCTGCACATTCTAGCTCATCTAGAATAGCCAGTGGATCGGCGTCATCAAGGGCAGCCAGTGGATCGAGGTTATCAAGAGCACATAATGGATCATCCTGGGCTTCAGCTACAGCCAGCTCATCGGAAGACGTTTCGGAACTGAGGTCAATATCGCACTTCTTCCTGGCATCTGACGGAAGACCGAGATTCCTGTACATCTCTCTCGTTCTATCCGAGTTCTCATCCGAAGATGGCGACTCCTTTGACTCCGACTGCATCTCCTTGTACGGCTTGTCGTTTATAGTTCGTCTTCCAACGCAAGCTACCGGTGCCGCAGCGTTCATGTCGAGAATGTCACCGATGTCGGCCGGCTCGTCGTCGCTAATTCCGCCACTCCCGTCAGATGATAAATCTAGCAAAGCCGGCTGCTGCGCCGTCTCTCCACCTCGAGGAACGACGTACACAGGACCCGACAACGCTACCGATTCCAAAATATCCATCGGATCAGGAAGATCGTCGATCTGCGGGGTTTCAACGTCATCCTCGGACGAAATGGAATGTGGCGTCGCAGGAAAATCGAATCCTCCAGCAACGGGAATGGCATACGGATTGTTAGCCGCCGCTGAAGCCAGCGTCTCGTGAACGTCAGCAAACTCACTCATCACCGGATAACTGACTTCATCTTCGGAAGAGATGTTTCCAGGAGACGGAACTTTCTGAAAGGCACGACCACCAACGGCTTGCGTCAACTCTGGATTTGGCTTTTTCGACCGATTTCGACGTGCAGTGGAATATCCACTAGCGAGGAAGACATCATCTTCGGAAGAAACATCACCCGGCCGTGAACATTCTGCTAGTCTCGCATCGCGCCTCGTCTGTGTCAATGTAGAAGGATTCAGCCAGACTTCTGCCTGCAGGTCTCTGTAGACATCCGCCAAACTTCTCTCAAGATGAGGATGTTCCACGTCATCCTCGTCGGAAATATCGAAGCCCAGCGGCGGTGGATTAATCAACGCCTGATCTTCAAGCCACTCGATAACGTGCCCGCGCTTCGTGAACTCGGGGGAATCATCGAGCGGATTCCTGTTTGAAGGAATCAGTCGCGAAGAAGTCAAAGCAGCACTGCTCGCATGATGAGCCTCCAGATCATCGTTTAAACTGCGCGAAGAATCTGACGCGGCATCTTCTTCGTGATCTTTCAGGTCGTTGTTCAGCCGCAGCTCGTAGAACTCGACGCTGTCTGCATCTGGTCGGAAGTCATTGCAATTTGTAGTAATTGGCAGAACGCTGGGGCCCACATTTGTTGGCGGGATATTAACGGAACTATTTTCAAAAGACGAATAACTCGAACCGCGGGCGACGCGAATGCTGCACGACTGATCACCGTCCAGAGCACTGTTGTTACTTGAATCCGTCACGCCGCCAAGTGTCGCAGCGGTAGAGATCCTGTCCAAATCCCTATTTTCACACATCGGGATATTTCCGCACACATCAGCAGGTACAGATTTAATGTGTAGAACTTCAAAATTAACGTGTGGCAAAGGTAAGTCACTTGCAACACCAATTCCTGACCGTTCATCGATTCCCTCTTGGGGCAATAAGGATGGAGGCGGAGGCATCTGCTCATCAGTCTCTTCATCCAAGCCAGCAGTGAACTCAAAACCTGCGTCTTGCGTTTCTGGAAAAGGCGGCAAATCCATGGAAGGCTGCTCTCGTAACGAAGGTTTCCTACAATACTGTCTCACATTGAACTGCACTGTGTCGGCACTGGAACACAGCGGCGACACTTCAGACACGGATTCAGCGAGCGAAGTCTGTTGAGATAAAGTCGACATTTTGTCCGACCGTTCTTCGCTAATCTGTGGCAACGGATTGAAGATGGTCGGCGTTCTCTGAGAGACGGATGCTATCGCAGCGGTAATGGCCTCGGCTACAAGCCTCGTCGGCAGTTCGTCATCGCTTCCTTCATCTTCCGGCGGTAATGTAGAATCAGTTGTAGAAGATCCTTCCTGAGAAACAATAGATTCAAAAAGATTCCTTGACGCAACAGATTCAGAGATGTTCGAATGTTCAGCAGCTGAGACCGACTGCAATGTATCAACAGATACGACCGGCTCTAGTTCCACTGTTTCTGATCCTAGCCTATCAGAGCACAATGCATCAACAGATACAACCGGTTCTAGTTCCGCTGTTTCTGATCCTAGCCTATCAGAGCACAATGCATCAGCTGATACAACCGTAAGACTATTCTCTACAACACACTCGCAGAACTGCTTCGCTGTTTCCTCCAGAATATCGTCTTCCATTACAGCATCATTATTGAATACACTATCTGCAGGAGCAGCATCGTCAAACAAAGGCCTATTCTCCATGTTATTTTCATCCTTGGAATGTACCGTCGTGCTAACATCATCACTATCCAGATGTACCTCCTCATCAACAAGAGAACACACTTGAGTCTTTGCTTTCATCACATCATCCCGCGCAGAACGTTGTGCCAGCGACCGAAGACACGACGCCATCTCGCGCTCCAGTGGTTGACTCAACGAATCATCTCTGCTGGAGAAACTATCCTTGGGCGGTAGTTTGCTGTAGACGACAAAGTCAAAGCCGATGCGCTGGCTGCTCGGGGACTTGGGCGAGATGATGGCAGCATTCGCCATCGACACGAGACTCGTCTTTATCTTCTCCATCTGCGACCTGTGCTGCTCGCGCGAAGATACGAGATTGGGAATGATGCGAGGGCGGCCGGGTGACGTCGAGCGACTTCGACTGAACGAGGAGGGCAGTGAAGCATACCGATTGTGAGCGAAGAACGACTCGTCGGTCTGTTCACCGACGGACATCAGGTGACGCTTGTGAAGGACGTACATGATCTCATCGTCGGCAATGTCTGCCGATTCGTCAGGCTTAGTCATCTGATCGGGCTTGCCATCATCAGCACGACTCTCTGAGACCTCTTCTGCGCCGACAACATCCAACCTTCTCTCGCTGATTTGATCCTGTTGAACATCAGGAGAAATAGCCGAGTCTGACACAGCTTGCGCAGATGCCACAGCTGCATTCTGACCAGATATACCATCACTGCCTTGAGGATGTTCTGCCTCGGACACATGAATAGTTACAATTTTCCTATCAATGTTAGCATCATCAGCAATCGCCTGTGTTGCCTGGGACAACTGTGACGATTGAGAAATCTGTGCTGTCGCAGGCAGTCGAGAGCATGACTCAGGAGAAGCTGAACCGACGCGTTCAGTGCCAACAGACATGCAGAGTTTCTCTGCAATCAACGGATTAGATCCATTGTCAATAGAATCTCTATCTGCCGACATAGCAACATCACACACAACAAGTTTCTCAGAAGAATTTCTATCTTGTATCTGAGCGGCTGCATCAACTAAACTTCCCAACGAATCACCATCGGGGCATCGGATGGCTTCCTCGCGTGAAAGTCTCTTACGCCGGCCATATTCCGACAGAGGAACCGACATCCTCCTCTCATCCGCCGTGGAACTCCTATCTACCACGTTCTCCAGATCAACAGAATGACGTACCCGTGGGGCAGCAATGCGCTCTTCTGCTGGAGCACCAATCCTTACTCCGTCAATACACGGCCTTTCAACATCACACGATTCACGGCGTTTCTTCTCCTTCTCAAGTTCGTGCAACAGTTGCAAGCCATCTACTCCTGCTGCGGACGAAGGCTTCTCGAGATCTCTTACCTCGTCTCGATCAAAGTCTATAGAGTCGCGACTGTCCGTACGGATACGGTCAAAGTCTAGCGAATCACGACTTTCCGTCAGCTGATACGAGTCCTGCGACGCGGCGTCGTGGTAATAGCTCATCCGCTTAGTGGTGGCACCTTCTGGAGACCGACAGGTGGCGCCGTCGTCCAGCCCTCCCTGCACACAGTTTCTCTCAACAGAATAATACGAGTAATTAAAATCATCAAGAGCACCTGTTCGTAGTTCCGCAGACGTGGCCATGTTCAGCTGGATGTCGCCGTCGATCACCCCGCCTCGTTGACTCTCTGATGCCATAGCGTGCCGCATCGCCTCGTCCTGCCCGGTCGCCGTGACTTGAAACGTCTGCAGAGAACGGCTCTGACTCGGCGGAGCACCGTTGTGAGACGAAGGTGACGGTGACGCATACTTGTCGGGGGCGGCAAAGCTCCGCTCGGCAGTGATGAGGTGTGAGCCGCTCGACATGCTCGTGTTGTGACTCATGTGAATGTCACGAGAGTTGAGTGTTCCCGTCTTCGGCGTCGCGCCGGCGCTGTGACCGGTCGACATGGTTCGCATGCTCGTTGATCTGACAACACACACAATCACTACATGTACAACAAATATCAACCAGCCCAACACACACACAACACATATATAACAAACTGCAGCAAACTACAAGCACTGAAATAATTCATCATCATCATCGTCATCACTATCATCTCGTACATCTTTGACACCATGTCAACTTATGATCACCCAATAGCACCTTAGCCAGTCTTTCACAACGTCATATAACTGAAGATAAGTTTCACAGCTGAATGCCCTTCTTGATACAAACCACAGTCTCCTGACTCATCTATCTTGTGCAGAAACATTGTAATACCCCCATCCTTCTTGGCCCCCCCCCCCATAAAACATAGATAAATCAGCAAACCTTTTAACTACCTTCTCTATTACTCAATCGAATGCATTTACAATAATAATATTAATTAAATTATTTTGTATTATATATAAAGTGCTCAAGGGCTCATCAATTATTATCCCTGACAAGTAATCTGAATTTACACAGTATATATTAAAACAAATTAAACTTGTCTACAATTAAGATAAAATCAAATTCATTATTATTCGACACTTTAATGATTACGATACTGAGTATATTTTCAGTTGTAAATCATATCCTAAATGTACAACCTACACATTTTCAAAAAAATAAATTTTTAGCCAAGATGTTTAAAATTACATAAAATGTTTTAATTAAATTACCGAATCAAATTACAAACCTGCATAATATACTATATCGTTTTACATAATGTCTGTTTCACATTCAAAGTAATGATAACCAATTGTGTTCAGCTTAAGTTAAACATAACTGTTTTAGCAATAAGCTGCATTTAAAATAGGTCCTTATTTTTTGATGCATATAATCAAAAAATAGAAGCGGAATTGGAATAACCAAAAAAAGTGGCCCTCCAGCACAAGACTGTTTTGGAAATCTTGAATGAATGTCTTGAAAGTATGTTTAACATTGCATGACTATTGCTTAAAATTTTAAATCATTAGTAAATTAAATAATGTAAGCAATACCAAGTAGAATTAGGTATGATTGTAATTCATGTGACATTTAATTGATAAATTATAAATATTTTAATAAATAATAAAGCAAATGTCAACATTAATTGTAAATAAATAACAGCAGATGTGAAGCTTCAAATTTCTGAACATTAAACTTTAATCAGACCTACAAACTAATAAGATGACAATTACAATTTAGTGAAACATAGCAACAATACAAGAATTTGTCTACAAACAGCTAGTGAAGAAAGCAAGCAAATCGAAATAAGGTAGAGTTCTCTAATCCAAGAAAAGTTTCTGATATCACACACGCAATGCAACCAATCCATTAAAGCTATGAAATGTAAGCAGATGATTTCCCATTGCCTTTAGATGCGAGCAATGAACAATAAAGTGCTCTTGGCCTAATCTACTTTCCCCAAATTCTGATAACGTCCAACCCCAACGAAAATGGACGAATTAAAATCTGGTTCCACAATATCAAAGGCTACTGCTTGAATCAAACAAAGGAAAAAACAGTGAAGAAATTGCTACTTTAAAGAAGCAAGCAGGCATCATCAAAGTTCGAGCTCTCTAATGCTGATAAATCAGCTCAAACCAACCATCATATTCAGTTACTATTATGATGATCCAGTATAAAGTGAGGGGGGGGGGGGTCAACGTTGCTTGGTGCCGAGGCATGGGTTCTCGCATTGGAGGGGAGGCACAGGCATTGGAGGGGGAGGCACGGAAGTACCCAGGTTACCAAGCTACATGTCCCAGGTGCCCCAGTCAAGGACAAAAACATCATCCGATCAGGTCAAGGAAGCATCCATAATTGTACAGGCAAATGAATGGACTGAACGCTTGAGAAACCTGAAACCTAAAATCATTAATAGGGATGCAATGATACCAATGCTATAAATTACACTTATTTTAAAGACAACCTTCTTCATCAAGTCCTACGTTAATTGCGTTCTAGTGTTCATGCACTTCAATAGAAAAAAACAACCTTAAAGTGCGCCACACCCTCACTAAATCACGGCCAAGTGCCTCACAGGGTCTATGGTCAATTCCACGAGATTACAAGCTTTGGCAGTAAGGGTTTACAATCGCTGATTTTCATTCGCCTTCCTATTTTGTCATCAGTCTAAACTTTACAGACTCCATTTCTCTCCTAGCCAACTTTCAGCCTGTAAACCTACATGTATATCTCTTCTATTGACTACACATTAGAAATACAGCTCTGTTCAATTACCATTTACAACAGATTAGAACCCATTCCAAGTTGTGATATAGAAAAGCAAAGCTGACAGAGTAAGAGAATATAGTGCAAGAAAATCTATAGATATGTAAAGATACAGAATTCAAAATTCACACAAAAAGTACAGCAGTGCTAAGCATGACAGTAAATAACTTTTTCACTGCATAGAGTAAGAAAGTTCAACTCATCGAAATATTAGAAATAGAAAAACAGTAATGAGCTCTCAGATAGGAACTTGAATGCTTACATTCTGCAAATGGACAATATTGTGACAAAGAAAAAACCAACAA
This sequence comes from Buchholzia appendiculata, assembly GCA_034694885.1. Lineage (NCBI taxonomy): Eukaryota > Metazoa > Annelida > Clitellata > Enchytraeida > Enchytraeidae > Buchholzia > Buchholzia appendiculata. The sequence continues at coordinate 4,457 of JAQFYQ010000074.1, read as the reverse complement.
AAATGCATAAAATATCATATGATGTTGAAAAATCATTATGTCAACAATCAACAATAACTACTTTTATTGAATTTAACCTGTTGCTGACCTAATTAATTTTGGCATCATCATCATCATTATCAACATTTAACATCGGGTTTTCCTTGACAGGAACGGTTAAACATTTCCATCTATGAAAACTTACTTTCTAAACAGATCATCATGTGATGTGCATTCTCAGCATTCAGTCTTAATTTCATAATAGCCAATCACAAACACTCTATTCGTTCTACTCCTGCCTTCGACATTTCTGACTTTACAGCCATTGCATGGCATATAAATAATTTTTTTATCTATCTTGAATCTATCATTTTATAGATAGATTAAAATTTTATAGATAGATTTTAAACAACGAATGACATACTGTATATTCATAACATATACACATTTACCGACTCGTAACGAGAGATGAATATTGAAATTATTCATGACAGAAGAACAATGTTGAATTAAGTAGTAAAATCGTGTAGTAAAATGATAAAGTGGTAAATGTACCAACCGTTGGAATGGAGGTCGCTTGACATAGTTCTCTCTGACGTACTCTACAAGCTGCTTCTGTGTACGACCGCTATATCTGAACACACACACACACGAAAATAGATTTATTGGGCTAGCAATGGAATTCTGTCAACTACATAAAGAGCATAGCAAAGACCAATCTAAAAGACCCAAGCAAATACAACCGTACTACGGTGATCCAGCTGGTCACCACGGGTTATGCACTTGCATCAACTTGCAGAACCCACACTGCACAATCCCACTCGATTTCAAACCATGACTGTGTCTAACTATGCTGGCTTGAATGTTGACAAATTGCTTCCTGCCATAGTTAACTGCCGAAATGCATGCTCAAGTGATAAATCACTGCTGAGCATCTAAAATTTTGAATTTTTACTGAAGCAAAGTTTTTCAGCTGGATGACCTTCAAAATGCCAACTCTCACTGTTCGCCTTGCCGACCATACGAATGAACATGTGCATGTGTTGCTTCGACACCACAGGGCTAACTCAACAATCATTGCATGAGAACGAGTAGAGATGCAAGAATGACTAGAGCAGAAAGTGTGTGAGAACCTAAAGGAAGATCCACGACTGACGACGCGCGTCTTGTTGCGTGCAAGACGCTTGACGGCGTGACACCGGAAGAAGCCGTGGTGCTCGAGACATTTCTTCCAGAAGTTCTTGCACTCGTTGCGCGAGTCAAAGTAGAACTCGACCGTGTCTTTGTAGTAGCCCTGCAGCAAGGACACAATGCAACAGTAATATGTACAATCTACAATTGCACCTAGCATAGACACATACATTGTACACTAATTGTACATTAATCTGTACAATCTACAAGTGCACTTAACATAGACACATTCATTGTACACTAATTGCACATTAATCTGCACAATATACAAGTGCAGATAGCCTTAAATTGGCTTAAATTGTTCTACTTCATACAATCTTCTATAGGCCTACTCTATAGGGTGCAGCTATAAATATCAAGTTAACGTTAAAGACTAATATATTCATAATTAATCTAGTTAGTAAGCAAGCAAATTAATATATCATTCACGATAATAGCTCAGGAACAGAAAATAGTATCTTCAAGTAATTACAGGCTAGTGATCAAATACTATTTCAATGTCGTGTTACTGCTTGGAAGGAAAACGTCTGATTGGGGAAACATCTCGTGGGTAATTATTATTCAGATAAGTTCCCGTTTCCTTCAAAGATTTGTATTCCTGTTAAAAAATCTACTGATTTACTGCACTGCAAACCTTGCTGAAACTCATACAAATCCTTCTTGAAAACCACACGAGTACACAGTTACTTGCAAAGCACACGAGAGCACCATGTACTTGCAAAGCAGACGAGTACACCGTGTACTTGCAAAGCACATGTATGAAAAATCATAAGAAATTAATAAGTTTACAGACAACTACAAAAGAAGTACACAGAAAAATTAACATGGCCATGAATAACTAAATGAAAGCAGGTCAAGAAGAAAATTGAAGATTACTATCATGAAAGCAAATTAAATTCAGACTCGTTATAACCATGGGGGATTCGGGGCGTAAAGTTTCAAACCAACAGAATCACATAAAAACTGAAACACACACCCCACACACTTGTTCACATGACAACTTCTCATTAGTTATCTTCATCACTGACACATATTCAAATAGCTGCTACAATTTATCTCTCAAACATTCAGCGATGTGTAATTGTGTATCTGACAGACTGACACACATTCAAATAACTCTTATGTCCAACAATAAACTGATGCTACAAAGATGTTCAATTGTAGCAACTCTCAGTATTGATAATCCTAGTATTTACAATCCCAATGCAAGCAATCTTGGCACTAATACAGATATTTTTGCATTGGATTATTACAGCAATGATAATCCAACCATTAAGAAAATTAACAGCTTGTGTCAGCAAAGATAGAGGTACTATGGGGGGGGGGGGAGCATTCACTTCCACATTTATAGCACTGCTGTTCAAGCCTGTTGAAGAAATGAAGAAAAGCAACAGAATACAAAAAAGCAAATAAAAGAAGCTACAAGCTGCATTCATCATACACTAGACAGTAACATACCTCCATCTTTAAGAGACAGCAGAGTATAACAAAAACAACAAGCATTACTTGCATATCACAACTAATATTGGAACATATATATTGCAGCAACATAAGCATTTTTAAAAACTCATGAAATGCTTGCTCAGAAACTGAAAAAAAATCATGTATGAGTTAGTATTTTATTTTAGTTTGTACTCTGTTTATTAAAACTCAACAAAAAGTAATGATGGATGGTCCATTGGATAGTAATTAAAAAATTGGGCTTAAAAAATTGCAAAGTAATCTAGGCCTATCAATTTTACAAGTGAAACTAATAAAGATGTCCAATTTTGATTTAACATAAGAGTTTAACCACAATTTTCCCAATAATTCAACAGCCATGGAATGCACGCAGTAAGGTCAGCGGCAAATGTCTTTAGAAGGCTTCAACTAAAAACTAAGGCATTGAACAACAGAAATTGCGAAGTCGAATCCCAATACAGATGAGGTGTATTTGCTTCTCTGCCAGAAAAGCACCGGAAGCCAGAAGACCACTGAATATTTTTCATGGGAAAGATGTTCAAGTGTGTTCACTTCAAACACTGATCACTCTAACTACACACGTCAAACTACTCCCTGTGTTAGCGTACCGTAACTAAACTCTTTTACACATTAAGATTCAAAATATACCATCAAACAAACAATTTATACAAATAAAGTACGGTATGCATCTATAATTACAGATATATTTTCATTATCAACTGTTTTTGCTGTTGTCTTAGACGTTTTCATTTTTCAATGACCATGAATCAAAATTTCTGTGTATTGTAAAACATCGTGCGCACTAAACAATTACATTACACAGAATTATCTATAATTTCTCCAGCCTCCAATTCTGTTAGCACTAACACTCGATAATACAGTCCATCACCTTTACTCATACCAGCATAAACAATTTTGTTAGCATACAAATATTTTAGCATACAAAACAAAAAGCCAGAAACCTATAACATCATCCCAGAACACATCAGAGGTTTTAAAGCCTTCAACCTGTAATAAATAACCGCATAAATCTCTGCGCTGCTTAGAAACTGTAGACTCTAGGTTGTGCTAAGGAAGCTAGTATTTATAGTTAAATACTGAAGAAAATGAGGCTGTAGCCTATGACTTACATATCCCTCAGGATGAAGCTTGATGAGAAACTTCTTCCTCTTAAAGCTAAGTTTTCTGATTTTGGCCCACGAGAAAGTGTTGATCTTGGTAAAGTTCTGAAAGACCAACACTCCCATGTGGGCGACAGCTAAATGCAGAGACACACCCTCGTGATCCTACAAACAAAACAACAAACAGTCACTGATGATCAAAGATTTCTACAGTAGCTGAGAAAGTTATATCTGTCTATAGTGACAGTCAGACTATCAACAGAAAATCAACACAATCAGTTGATCAATGGTCGAGGTGCAGAAGAGACTCAGACACAGCTCCAGCTCATGTGAATAGCATCTTATCAACCACCAAGACGATGATGAACATGATGATGAACAGTAAGATCAAATATAGCTGATATGAGTTATGTGCTAAGGAAGTAAGCTGGCATTGCGGTACACCAGTTAACCGTGCTGTATGCTATGGTGAAAGTATAGAGGGATTTGTGATCCCCACCACTCTTTTATAATCCCTTCAATTCAAAGATACCAATTTTATTGCAGAGAGATTCTTCCACATCTTTCTCATAGAACCTAGATGCACCCCCTCCTCCTCCAGAACCTAGATGCAACCCCTCCTCCAGAACCTAGATGCAACCCCTCCTCCAGAACCTAGATGAACCCCCCCCCCTCCGCCAATCTTCCACTGTCACCACCGGATGC